>CAUYON010106320.1:0-48943 GCA_963573935.1 Arctocebus calabarensis | reverse complement strand
TCAGAAATATGAAAATCTGAAAGAAATTGACCAATACTTGGAAGCATACCAATTTCCTAGACTTAATCAGAAAAAATTAGAAATGCTGAACAGACATATATTAAGTACTGAAATAGAATGAAGTATATGAAATCTCCCAAGAAAGAAGAGTCTAAGACCAGATGGCTTCATGTCAGAATTGTACCAAACCTTTAAAGAGGAACTAGTACATATATTACTTAACCTTTTCCAAAACATTGAAAAAGAGGGAAAACTTCCCAACGCATTCTAAGTTTTATTTCAAAAAAAATTTTTTTTTGGTTGTGTCAATAGACCCAAAGCCAACAGATTTATTTAAAACCCTCCCATTGGCTGGAATGAACAATAGGGTGTCTAAGACCACCAGAATATTTTAGCCTCCTGGTGGAACTACCCATCCTCCTTGGATACACAGACAGGGCTGGCTCCATGTTCTGCTGGTCCCATGGTCATGGCTGCCAACCACCCTGCTCCAGCCCTCGCTCTGCTGTGATTATTTTCTCCATGTTGGCCTGAAGCAGACTACTGAGGGCCTGGGTTGATGTGGAGGACATATGTCTTTCTCCAGGGTGGCCATTCCAATCCCTCTGAGGAAGGTCATTCTAGAAAGTCTATAAACAGGATTCTAACTCTCTGCACTCCTTCCTGGGAAATTCCAAGTTAGGTGGGAATTTTATATTTTAAAATTGTCTTTCAATGTAAGAAGTTCTGTAACACTACTTTCAACACCCTGTTTTTAATCTCTGTCCCTTTTTTACAATAAAAACATTTCTATCGAGGGAGAAAAGGTAGGAATAGGAAATGATGAATACCAGAGGTCAATGAATGGTATTAAAAATAAAAATTATTATTTGTAACACAAGAATACTGAAAACGTATATGATGATTCTTTAACACAAGGAAAAAATGGACAAAGAGAAAGAGAAAAATATTTGTTGTTTCCATGGTCTGCTTTAAATTGTATTCTTTCATCTTAAAAATAACCTTAACTTGCATAGAAGCTGCTGTCTACAGTCTGAAGAGAAAGAAACAAAATTTTATTTTATCTGAACAAAATCTAAGCATTTTACAGTAAAACACCACAAAGTCAATATTGTTTTCTTGGTGGCATCCCTGAATGGGGTGATTCAACACAGGTATTGAATGAGAAATTAAAAACAAGAGTAGTAACAATACCTGTGATTGAGCACTCGAGAGGCAATAAGCACATTAACAGTGATTTCATAGATTCCAAAATAAGTAGTTTCGCAGAGAACAGCAGATTTTTCTTTTATTTTGCAATCTATAAGAGGTATACATCATATGTCATATATAGGGTGGACATAAAGTTTGTGTGCAATTTACTTTATGTCCACCCTATATATTGAAACATATTTACTTTGGGGATGGGAGGGTAAAACAATGAATAGTTGTTTTACTCTTGAATAGAGAATCAAGATTTCATGAAAGAGAAGGCTTTGAGAAGGGTGTGCAATCAAGGAAGGTAGTTCCAAATATAGAGGTAACGAAGGCGAGTGTTTCTCGGGAGAAAACAAAGTTATCTATTTGACTGTAGGGTACACAAAGGGTGAGATCTAAGAAAAGGTTATAAAAACCTTATTATGGGAGGTCTGAAACAGTTGAACTTGAATTGGTAGACAGTGGTGGAGCCATCAAGGAGTTTGAGCATCAATGTAATACATGAGGAGTTTTAGAAAATTAGAGTATGGCCCCAAGAGAAACTAGAATGGAAGTTGCATGAGCAATCAGGAGAATTTTGTGCTAGCAGGAGCGAGAAATTGTCAGAATCTAAGGGAAAGGAAAGACCTAGATTTCACTGGCTATATCTTCATGGAAATAACAAATCCAGTGATTTCATAAACCATAGGTCTCTTAGAGAATTAAATAAAAATCTCTAATACTCCTTCATAAAAATACTACGTTACACATACTCATAAAAAGTTGCTTATAATTTCACAGTGATGATTATAGCATAGATCCTTGGGCACCAGGAACCTTTTAGAGCAAATGGAATACAAGTTAACTGCCTTTGATTCTGACTGATTTGATAGGCAATTTAAAAATGTGTCTATTAGTTATATATAAAAAAATTGCTCACTATTTTGATATAATGTACCGCAAAACTTCCCAACTTTTTCTCTCTCTTCATGCTGTCTTAAAAAGCCATTTCTAGAGTTTGTAAGAACCGAGACTGAAGTGTATGGTGGTCTTGCATCAACTTGGGTGGCTCCTGGGCCATTCCACTTTTTTGTTTTTATAACCTATTGCAGAATTTGTGGTAAAAGAAAACAATTTGAAAAATGCTGCATACTCTATTATCTTCTGGAAGATTAATATTGCATGTCCTCAAATTAAATGTCCTGCAGTAAAGAACATTGGCTTAACTCTTCTCACAGGTGGTCGGAACCCAGCCTGGCAGTGTTCATCCAGCTATGATTGCTCACTGGTTTCACAATTTTTGTTTTGTTTTTGGTTTCACGACTTTTAGTTATAAATGAGACTTAGCCTCACCTCTCCTAGCTTTCCTTACTCTGAACTAGGAGATAGATATGCTGAAGTTTACTAACTAGCTATGTGATCTTAGAAAAATTATGGATCTCAGATTGAATACATGTAAAATAATATGCATTGTCAACACTGATGTTCTAACTCAGGGCTTCTCATGCTGGAGCATTCGTTGGAATTGTCACAAAGGCTTCTTGAAACACAGATCTGGGGTTCCTGTATAAGAGTGTCTGATTCCAGTGGTCTGGGGAAGCCAGAAAGTCTGCTTCACCACTGAGTTGTTTACCGTGGAGCAAACTTTAAGAACTGCTGCTGTGGCATTTTTACGGTCCTGTGAAATCACACTCCGTCCCATTGATCCCTTTCCTCTCTGTAGTAGGCAATTCACTGCCCAGTTAGCTGCTCCTAGTCAGCTGTTTTGTGTGTGAAGCTGGAGTTCTCCAGGCCTTTTTCTGCATAACAGTCATGGTTGATGTTTTCTGACGATGATTACTGAACCCGGCATAAACTACTCTTTTAATTTTCAAACGTGTGAAGGCACTAATGAATTGGGTTGCCAAGCTGCCAGCGTTGTATAGCTGCAAACTCTTTATACTGGATGAACCAGCATGCAGGTAGATCCGCTGTCACAGAGGACCTGTGGCATGACATTTCTGTTAGGACAGCACTGAATTTTATCATGTGAATGTCCTGTGGGTGTTGCTGAAACATGGACAGGATTCCCTGTACTCGAAACGCACGCGAGCAACTTGTGCAGAGTCAATGCTAGGACAAAATTATGACATTGATGCAGTTTGACTTTGGGGGTCCCTTTACTCTATGTTCAGCCATTTAATAAATATTTACTCATTGTTGGCATATAAGGCATTAAGCCAGATCCTTTGGGGGATACAAAGATAAATCAGATCAAATCCTTGCTTGCAATGGAATTTCTAATCTAGTATAAGACATAAGATGTGTACATCCGTGGGGACAAGTGTAGAGCTGCTGTAATATTGGCTGGGCTCACATGACAGTGAATCTAATTATTAGGTATAAGAACTCAGACAATTTATGTAACCCCTTTGAGCCTGAATGTGAGCCTGTGTGGTAGATGGGTAAAAAAATAACCCTTAGAATCAACCATGGCTTCATCATGAAAACTCACATAAAGGTGCTTTGCACAGCGCTCAGAATGCAGAATGTAGCATTGGTCAATCAATGTAGAGGTTTCAAAACTACCATCATAGAAGTGATGATGACAGATAATTTTGTAGTGCTTGCCCATGTTGGATATTGAACTTAATGTTTTTCATGTATAACTTGGCTTAATGCTTACATCGATACTAATGAAAGTGATTTCACAGTTGTCACTGTTTTGTAGATAGGAAACTAGAGTTCATGGACCTTAAGTAATTTGCCCAAGGTAATGCAGCTTACAAATGCCTTAGCTGGTATTTGAGGCCTAACCTGGTCCCAGAGTTGCACTCCTGGCCACTGTGTACAGTTTCCTAACACACGATGAGAGTAACAAACGAAGTATTTGGGCAGGTCAGAGGTGTGAGAGAAACCTTATCTAAGGGGACCAGCCAAGATGAGGAAGGCTTAAATCTAACTGAGGATTTAAGGGATAGGGGAATGTTAACCCTGTACATTCTCATCTTCCCCCTTCCTGTTCAATGCAACTATTTATTCAATAAATATTTGTCCAGGGCCTATTTTGTTCTAGGCATTGCAGTAGGTGCTGGCTATCCAGTTGTGAAGAGGACAAAGGCAATGACCTTTAGCATCCATGCATTCATGGAACATATGCTCCAGAGGAGGTGAAGGCACCAACAAGTACTTCATGAGCAATTACAGAGGAAAGACGGAGGGTGCTACCTCATTCAGGAACAATGAGCTGAGAGCTTCCTCCACTCCAGACTGTTCTACATTTGCACAGAGAACATTAAAGGGATATAGTCCTGCCTCTAAGTTAGACCTTCCCTGGAGTGTATCATTATACAATTAAGTTCATGAACTCACCCTAGAAAAAGTGCCACATCCCTCATTCCAGAATATCACTACGGTCACCAGATGACCAAGAGGAGTATTTCAAAGGTGACCGACTACAGGGATATTCAGCAATGAGCTGTGTAGCACTTTTTCTAGGATGAATTCATAGACTTAATTGTATGACCTCATATGTTCTTTCTTATGTTTCTTACTGCAATTGAAATCTCTCTGATGTTAAATCCTTTCATTTAAAGTCATTCATAATATCTTATTTTTTGAACATTTTTAAACATTTTGCACCACAGTTCTCCACATCCCCAATTTCTCTTTTATCTCTGTTTTCTATACCCTACCTCCATTCATGTAACTAAAGCTTTGTATATTTATTACCTAACAGGAGAATCTGAGAGGGAAGAAAAGGGGGGTGAGGGAAGTTAACTTTCCGGGCCGAGGCTTCTAAAAGTCTAAGCCCTCAAAGGAAGAAGACTGGCATAACCCAAAGTTCGAAAACACTTATGAGAAATGAGGGGTCTATTTTCTTTCTTCCTATTCCCCTATGAAAAGGATGTCTGGGCAGGGAGTGCCTCTAGGAATGTTAGAAAACATAAAATGACTGAGATTTAAATTTGGCCCACTTCAATGGTCAGTGAGGAGTTTAAAATAAAAATTAAGTTAAATTGCTTCAAAATGAAGGTTACTACTTATTGCCTACTTTTGTTTGTGGATGAACACTCCAATACATTGCACCAATTCTTGCTAAAGTTTATAACCTTTTCCAAATGACTTTGGATTTCAGCAGAGACTAATGCATTCACTCATTCAGCAAATATTAACTGAGCATCTACTGTGTGGCAGAGTATAATATTACAGTATCAAGCGAGGATAGACATAGTTCTTGCTTACTAAACTTTATTTTCAGGGTAGAAAGTCACTCACCAAATAATTATGCAGGCCAGGCATGATGGCTCATGGCTGTAATTTCAGCATTTTGGGAGGCTGAGGTGACAGGATTGCTGGAGGCCAGGAGTTCAAAACCACCCTGGACAACAGTGCAAGACCCAATATTTACAAAATGCATTTTAAAAGTTAGCTAGGTATGGTGGTGTGCACCTTGACCCCCAGTTACTTGGGAGGCTGAGGCAGGAACATCACCTGAACCTAGGTGTTCAAGGCCACACTGAGCTATGATCTTGCCACTGTATTCGAGCCTACGGTGGGGGACAGAGTGAAAGTCTGTCTTAAAAAAAAAAAAAAACTAAACTAAAACTAAATAACCAACCAAATAGTTCTATAAATAAAAGTGAAATTACAAGTGGGAAGATTATGACTGAGGGAAGATATATACAATATGTATAGCAAAAGATTCCATTAAAGAAAACCTGGGAAGTCCCCCTGAAGAAAGGACATTTGAATTAAGGCCTGAACGTGAATAGGAAGGAGCTTAGTAAGTAGAAAAGAATGAAAAGAGCAAGCCTTGTAGGAGACAGAAACAGGATTTTAGCCCTTAATCTAGTGGCAGAGCCACTGGAAAAAAAAATGGGTTGGAGGGAGGGGAGAGAGAATTTGCTCATAGTGTGAGGCATTTGCTGACATTGGGGGCTTTGTCCAGTGTGAAGCACGTGGCATTTCCTGCACATGGGTGCCGCTTGCATGTGTCTCTTTTTATCTTTGTGCACTTACATCTCCCTGGGGTCTCAAAGGTGTTCAAGGACAAAGTTATTACTTTCCCCAAATCTGCCCCTGCCCCTGCATGACCCATGTTCATCCTTGTATTTTATACAAATCAGACCCTTAACGTCATCTTTTCCTCTTCCTTCTTCCTCATCCTTGTGTCCAATCCATCTCCAAGTTTCATCAATTCTGTCTCATTAATATCTCACACATCTAATTCACCTCACTCCATTCCCACTGCCACTGCCTGAGCCCTGGGTCAATACCCTATACCCCATCTCTGCACATATAGGGGAGCTGCTTTAAGTTCTTTTAAGAAGCTGCACCTTTCCCTCTCTCCAGCTTTTTAAATGTATCTTTTCCTCTGTCCAGAAATCTCTTTCTCCCTGTCCTCAACTAGGGAGTTCTGTTCATCCCACAAGATGCCTCTTCTTTGAGAAACCCTCCCTGACTATGAGCCATGAGAACCATGGAATTGAGGTTGATTTTTCCTCCTTCATCTTCATTCTAAATACCCATGAATTACCTGCCAATTCATTTGTCTAGAGCTGGGCTGTCTAATACTATGGCTGCTAATCACTGCAGTGGCACTAAGCCCTTGAAATGTGACTGTGACAGATTGAGGTGTGCACTGCATATAACATACCCATCAGATTTCAAAGAGCTAGTATAAAAACTGCAAAATATTTACTTAGTAATTTTTAAATACTAGTTACATATGGGTAGGATAACACTTTGGATATCACTATAATATTAAAATTAACTTCATCTGACAAAAAATTGACTTCATCTGTTGCTTTTTACTTTTCAAAGTGTGCCTACCTGAAAATTGAAAAGCACATATGGGGCTCACATTTGTGCTTCACAGGACATTACTATTGAATAGGAAAGGTCTAGAGCCTAAGCAACCAGAGGAGGGATTGGCAAACTGTTGCTGGTGGGTCAATCTAGTCTTCCATCTGTTTTGTAAGTAAGGTTTTACTGAACATAGCCATGCTATCCATTCATACATCTATGGCTACACCAGCTAAGTTGAATAGCCAATGATAGAAACTATATGACCCACAAGTCTGAAATATTTGCTCTTTGGCCCTTCACAAAAAAGTTAGCAGATCTCTGTTCTAGAGGATTGATGCTGTATTTTATTCATCATTGTATTTCCAAATCACAGCACAGTATCTGACATCTATTGAGCACTTAATAACTATTTTTTGAGTGCATAACTGTCTATTCAATGGATGTTTGTTGAGTAAATACAAGTTTGAGGAAGGATATTCCAGAATTATCACTAAAACCACACGACATCTGTAGTGACCATGTGATCAAAATGAACAATTGAAATACCATCTGACAGCTAGGTGTGTACTTGGGTAGTAGTCATATGCAAAATTTAAAATTGAGACTTTCTCCAAAAAAAAGCTAGAATGGGTAATCCCCACTGCCATTGCCGTAGAGTAAATTGATTTTGGAATAGACAGAGATATTTTAGTTATGCTTAAGACAGGATAGAGTGTGTGTTATTTACATGGAGCATTATGAAAGTTTTGAGATACACAAAGATCAAGAAATATGAAATCCATATGGATGGAGAACAAATGAAGCCCTCCCTCCTAGCAAAACCAATAAGCTGAGAAGGTGAAATTTGCACAGATGAATCAGAAAGGACACTATTGATTGTGTTTCTTGGAAGTGAAATAATGGACCATATCATGATCTGTCTCAAAACCTTTGTAGTGTCCCCTGTATAAGTGAGAAGGAGTATAAGCTGGATGCCCGGAGTAGGGTTTTTTTTCATCATCTCCACTGTCCCACATAGCTAGTCACCTTGAAAAGGAGCTCTCTGTTCTATCACTATTGTAGAATACCGTGTGAAAACTAAAGGTTGTGGTGGTGAGAACTGAAGACCAGCAAAGAAGAGGCTCCTGATAAAACAATATTCCAGTCTTTCTCAAGAAATACTTATCTTCCCTCAACAATATCTAGATATAAATTTCGTATAGATTCATCACATACAAGCTTGTAAACTTAAATCAACAAATCTCATGGAAATCTGTCTTTGGTTGGTATATGAGAATTAATATACCTGGAAACTTAAATCAACAAATCCCATGGAAATCTGTCTCTGGTTGGTATATGAGAATTAATTTTTATATCTTAAAAATAGGGCTGAGAATGAGTTTTGGAAGAGAATTAAGTACATCTTCACACTTTGATCCAAATATACTCCTGTCATTTACTCTCTGCTCACAAATCCAAAGCCGTTAGAAGACATGAAATCATTTTCTTTTACTTTTCTCTGTTAAATTGTTGATGAACATGATTCCACAAAATTAAAACAGCCAGAGTTACCATAGATGAGAACTGAATTTTGGCTCTTGGTTATGCAACATTATCTCATCTCATAGGAACCAGTCATTTAAAAAAATCATAACAGGTCTATGTTGAATTACGTCATTTGATTCCTTTCTTTCTGTTTCTTTTCTTTTCTTTCTTTCTTTTTTTTTTAGTAATTAGAGTTCTGAAAGCAACTAGATGTCCTTATTTAAATAAGTAGATTCCATAGAACTTTTCTGAAGGGAGTTAGAGAGTTTTCCTTTATGAAAGCCAATTTGGAAAGCAAATAATAAAAGTAAAAGAGTAATTTTCATTGGTAACAAATGTGATCAAAATGAAAAAATAGAAATTAAATATTTGATGAATTTTTACTTTCAGTTGGTTCAAAGAAATGGAGAATTATAAAGTTGATAAGATCACAGAACTATGTCTATCCATTGATCCAATCATTCACCCACCCATGTATTCATCTATGAGTAACCATTTATTAAATTTATTAAATTACATTTATTAAATTATTTGGGCTGATCTGTGGTGTATGTTATGGATGATATAAGGAAAATAAAATATAATTTTTGTCCTTGAGATTGACCAAGTGTGAAATGGGAAGGTACTTTTTTTTCCTTTGGTAGAGACAGGGTATTGCTATGTTGCCCAGGCCCTCTCAGCAACACCAACTTTTAGTCTGAAGCAGTCCTCCCACTTTAACTGCCCAAAATACTGGGATATAGGTGTGAGCCATTGTGCTTAACTTAAAGTTACTGTAAAGATTATTTTATTGTAATCCTACACTCCCTTTTCAAGATAAAGAATAATTGTTAGGTGATATTTTGCTACATTAAAGCAAAACATTAAAAAAAGTTGTATGGCAGACCACAGGGCCCAAGTTCCTAGTCCAAAAAGTATTCTGTAATACTCTGTGGATAAGTCAAATATATTTATCTACCTAGGAAATTAGAAAACAAATAATCCCAAATGCAAGATCACCAGATATGCCTGATCTATGAAACATCTAGGAATATTGATTATTGAGCAAGATAATTCAAGGAAGGTTTAAGGGTGCTGGAGGTAGACTTAAAGGAAATACAGAGTCTGCGGTCATAAAGGTAGAGAGAAGACATTCTAAACATGGCAAACAAAATAAATAAATGTAAGAGGAAGGGAAGAAAAAGAGAAACAGGTTAGCAAAGGACCAACAAAAGTGGAGATGGCCTGGAGTAGCACAGAAGACCAGGACCTCCACAGAGGAGCTGGAGGAATGAGGCTGGGTCAGCAAGGTGAGCGCAGTTGATGTAAGAACGCTGAATGCCTGCTGGAAAAAAATTTCTATTAGTAAGAAACTTGGTTTAAGCCAGGGTGTTAGAAGATTTATACACCTTACTCCCACTCTAAAGAAAGACAAAATATCCCTCCAGGACCTAGCAAGAGACCTAAAAGGAAAGAAAATCATTCTGGCAATTTAAATAAGTGTGCCAGTAAGTGTATCAAGCTGCCTTTTTTCAATCTTTATATTGCACACCACTTCCTGATGTTCAAAATCTATAAATTTGGTGAGAAAATCTAAGTGAGAATTTTTGGAAAAAAACACACAAAGAACTAATCGTATTAAGGATATGCACGTACTTTCAGAAACGATAAATTTCTGTTCCATTGGGGTTTGGATTTTTTTTTTTACAGTTTTGATATCTGGCTCAAATTATTGCTTACGTAGGATGAAACACATCCTTATGTCTACACATCACTCAGAATATCATTACTGACGTATAGTAAATATTTTATATCTTACTGAAAAATAATATTTTCCTTATAAAATCTCGACATCATATTTCTTTTAAGCTCTTTCTCAAATTCTCCCTCAAGAGGCTTAAAGAATAATCATGTCTAAAGCTTCATTATACAAACTTGGCAGTGAATTTTCAGGGTAGGAGTTTTTGATTTGAATTTTAACTTCTGTGCATTTGGGGTATGAAATTCTGTTCTCAGTCATCTCTCTCTGTGTATCCCCATTGAATGTGCATATCAAACTAATGTGGAAAAGAATCTATTGCCTTCAAATTCTACTTACTTTTGGTCTCTTATACTGTAAGTAGAAATTTTATATGTACATACACAATGCCAACCCGTAGGTATTTATCCAACCTCATTTTTACAGGTCTGCAAAAGATTACCAGTTATTTTGACTACGCTCTTTCAACTGCACAACAGTGGCTGCCTTTATTTGCATAATTAACTTGCTTTTCAGTGAAGGGAGATGACATGAATGAAGGAAATCCAGGCATTTATTCTTTGTTGGTGCTGACACAGGGAAGTGCGAGAGCCTAAGTAGGGATGTGACTCATTCCTCATGTCCTGCAGCTTGGCTTGAGTGATCAGCTACCTTGCCACATCTTTAAACATTCATACTTATTCTTTTTCAAGGACCTGGTAGTCTATTAGAAAAAGAGACAGAAACAAATAACTCCTAGAGCAGAAGAAAGGTTGTAAAGTAGACCAAGCAAAGCACCATAGACATGCAAAATGCCCCCCTTTCCCAAGTTCGCAGAGGACAGGGACTGCTCATTGTAGTTTGTGATGGACCCTCTCCCTAAAGTAAACAAGCATGTTTTGGTGAGACTTTGGTTATGGGGTGACTAGCGCTCCCGGCATTTTCTGGATAGATGATGTTACAGATGGTGGGAAGATATTTACATTCTCACAAAGCAACGTGTCCCACAGTGTGGGGAAGTGAGCACTCACTCTGTTGTTAGTAGGATGAATGGGAAGATACCAGTAGACTTACACTGAAAACACTTTAGCAATATGCTCCATTAAGGTTTATTCATCTTGTTTACTATCTATCCCTAATGCCTGACAGATCTAGAACACAGCCCAATTAAATGAATAAATGTAAAATAATCCTTAAGATTTTGCTTTGAGACAGAAATTCTAAGAATTAAAAATCATCACGAGCCTACTATTATATTAAGATTTAGCTGTAAGACTATACAGTGTATTATTATTTGTAATTTAAAATGCTTACAATGGTTCATTTAAGTTTATCATTATAGGGTTGAGTAAAAATTATATAACATCCCTACTATGGATTATTAGGCAGCCATGAATGCTGATGCTGTAGAAAAATATATAAATGATACAGAAAGAGGCATGAGACAGTTTTATGAGTAAGTCATGAAACAGTGCATGGAGCATTAATTTATTGTTGCAAGATGATAAAATAAGGAGTTTTAAAAGGTTGTCAGAGAAGGAAATTTACCAGAGGCTCCGGCACTGCCTCAAATAGCAACAAAACAAACCCTGAAATATCAGTGGCTTAAAACAACACTTGTGCTATGCAGCTATTGTGAATCAGCAGGGAAGCTTTGCTCATCACAGTTGCCTGAGATGAAGATAGCACCAAAACTAATGCTGGTCACAATGCCAGATGTAAAAGCGCTCCAGAGGGTTTCACACTGGGAATTAAATGATCTAAGTAAAGAAATAAAACATGTCAGCTCTCACAACTCATTGGCCAGGTCTAGTCACACGTCTCAGCTGTCCAACAGAGTGCAGTAAATTATAATCCTCTCGAGAAACTGGAAATGAAATAATTAGAAGAGTTTGTGAGCAGCACTGAAGATACTACTATGATATTCAATCCACGTAGTGTTTTCCTCGGGAGACAACTCCAAAGTCTTGTCTGATCTCTGATCAGGGCATAAAACTTGAAGTCCCGCCCATGATTTCTGGAGAGTAGCTGGTTGATCTCTTTATCAGGTCTGGGTGTAGCTCCTTTTGATCTTCAAGCCAACTGGGAAAAAAAAAAAAAGATCTTTTTCCCCTCATACCTACTATAGAATGGTAGAAGAGGGGCCAGGTGTCCATAAAACCACAAGATTCCCATTTGGAAAAAAGTAACTGTGTTTACATCCATCCTGAAATTTCATTGCAACTCCTCATCCCCTGGGAGTGAGGTAAATGGTTTGGTTAGGTTCTGATTTGGGTCCTGGGGAGGGGTTCTCCAGTCCATTGTTCTTTATGGCCCTTGGCTCCCCCCATCCTTCCCCAGCTATTACTTTATTTGGCTACATCTGTACTGTAGAATGTACCCTCTTCAAGGTTAAGAAGCATTCTTAGCCCGAAACTTGCTCACAGAATTCACAAACCCAACTATTGTCTTTAGACTAGACAGAACTGTTACAAATATTTTTAGAAGGTTCATTATCTCTTTCACTGTACAAGTTTATCATACTCAGCCCTAATATGAAGCTAATTCATAGCTGTCATATGAAGGCTAAAACCCAATTATAGCACAGGGATACAGGGAAAGGGGAAAGGGAGGGGAGGGGAGGGGGGAGGGTGGGTGGAGGGAGGGCAGTTGGTGGGAACACACCATCTTATTTATTTTTTAACGGTGAATTCTTGGTTTTATGATTTTCCAAACATGAAGAAAATTGACATTTTCAAAAGTCAGTACTACAATTGCCTTGCGATACAATGAATTTTCCTCCCTCCCTCCCTCCCTCCTTTCCTTCTTTCTTTTCCAAATAAGGACTCATTTCATATAAAGCCCAGGACATTTATTCTTTCTGTTTCTGTTCAGAAGAAAACAGCCCCAACACCATGACCGCTGCTAGCCTCCCCCCACCATACCCCTGGCGTTTATAATTCATTTTCTGCCTTTTTCTGGCCGCTGCTGTTCCTTTCTGGCTGGGGGGGCTCCAGGGCCACACACACAGCGCCCTCCTCCCCGTGACAGTTTCTTTGATGCAGGCTGCAGAAGGAGCACCCGCTGTCCAGAGGGAGCCACAGAGAACCCCTCATTATCCCAGCGCCCTCACTACCAGGAAATGGCCGAGACTGATGAAAGCAAACTAGAAAACAGATAAACACCATGAAATTAAAATATGGTGACTTGAAGGAGAGAAATACTGCTTTTTTTTTTTTTTTTCCAAATTAGGACCTACTTATTCATGTCTGTGACTCTCTCCTGGTACTTCATCAACCCTGTTTTTACCACTCGGCGCTAGTTCTGTGGTTGCAGAAAACCCCCCTCTGCCTTTGGGCAGGGCCCAGTCCAGCCAAGTCCACTTTCTACCTGTCTACATGTCTGTGCCTGCTGTGGGGAGGGCGCCTTCCCAGGCTCTGCCTTTACCCTGCTCGCTTCCTCGTCCTCCTGCCTGCTCCCCTCCCTTCTCCCTGCACTTTGGTGGGCCTCCTCCCCTGGCTTTTTTCTCAGTTTACCAGTTTCTCAGTTTCTTCACTTTTCTCTTTCAAAAAGTTTTGAGGGGCTCGACGCCCACAGCACAGTGGTTAGAGCCAGCCACATACATCGAGCGGGGTTCGAACCTGGCCTGGGCCAGCTAAACAACAGTGACAACTGCAACAAAAAATAGTCAGGCATTGTGGTGGGTGCCTGTAGTCATGGCTACATGGGAAGCTGAGGCAAGAGAATCGCTTAAGCCCAAAAGTTTGAGGTTGCTGTGAGCTGTGATGCCACAGCACTCTACCCAGGGTGATATAGTCTAAAAAAAAAAAGTTTTGAGGTTCCATGTCCTCCAAGATTTCTTTTCACTGTATGAACCACATGGTTGTCCTCTCCTCCGGTGGCTCTCATGGGTCCCTTCCTAAGGGTGCCACCTAAGCCTTGCCCAGGGACCAGAGGGCAGCTGCCTTCGTGGTTGGATTTGGTAGGTGGCCCTGCTCCCAGGGTAGCCTCTGCCAGGAGACCTTGGCAGGGAAGGTGCCCCAGGGAACTCTTCCCTAGGATGTCACCGTACCCAGGTCACCCGCAAGGATAGACCTGTACATTAATCATCCCTTTGCTGTTGGTGCTTCTCAAACCCCAGAGAGTCCAAAGTATGAAGAAACCCTCCAGCATGTCTGAGTAAACAGGCAAATGAATTGATAATTGAGTGCAGTGGCTGGAAGCGGGAGAAGGGGTTTGAAGACACCTTCCTACTTCCTGAAGTTTGCTGGGGGCCTGGTTCTGGAGGCAGAAAAGAAACTGCCTACAGTTTGCTTGCTGGTGGCCTTCCTTAAATAGCTTGATTTTGGCTGCCCCTTCCCGCCTGCTGGTTTTGCTGCTGTCTTTTTTTTTTTTTGGGGGGGGGGCTATAAAAATTTCAAAATGTGTTTTCTGAAATGATTTTTTTTTTTTTTTAACGGAGCCTTAAGCCTTTTGGAGTAAATGTACTACATGAAACTACTAAATAAATCAACATGGCAACACAGCTTTATGGAGTATTTTTATAGTTACAGAGTTTATTTCCCCCCCCTCAAATTATATTATGAGTTCTAGGGTGGATTTGTAAACGTTTCCCCTTCCTGAAAAAAGAAACAAAGTTTTTTTCCTTATATAAGTAGTACATCTTCTTTCTTTATGTAAGTAGTATATTGTCATGGTCAAATCAGACAACGAAACAAAAATAAATCAAATGGTCCAGGAGAAGAGAGATTCACAGTCAAACCCCTCTTCCAGCTTCACCCCCCAGAACAGTGGTTCTCAATTGGAGCCGCCCGTGCCTTCCCTCGGGGACACTGGGCAATGCCTGGAGACGTTTTGGTTGTCACAGCTGGTGGATGTAGGGAAGAGCTGAGATGGCAGCTGCGGAAGGGTCTAGGGGTGATGCAAAGCCTCCTACAGCACACGGGATGATCCCCCACAATTACCAAGCCGAGAATGGTACTAGCGGTTGTATTGAAGGACTTGGTCTAGAGTGCCTACTGCATGGTACATTCTTCCAGAAAGCTTTAAAAAAATGTATACATATGTACGTATGTATACATATATATAACATATATGCATATATATATTCCCACACACACAGAGTTCTATTGCATACAAGGCCTGTGTCCTAGCCTATTTGAATCTTGCTTTTTGTTAACGTGTATTGGTTATTTTTCCATATTGATACATACAATTTACCTAATTATTTGTGTTGTTGAGTAGTTTTCAATTGGCTCCTGCTATTGTAACATATTTAACCAGCTCTCAAAGGTAGATCATTTCATTGTCTTTCACTTTTTCTTTCCTTCTTTCTTTTTCTTTTTTTCTTTGAGACACTGTTTGACTCTGTCACCCTGGGTAGAGTGCTGTGGCATCACAGCTCACAGCAACCTCAAACTCCAGGGCTCAAGTGATCCTCTTGCCTCAGCCTCTTGAGTACTTGGGGTTACAGGTGCCCACCACCACGTTTAGATAGTTTATCTGTTTTTAGGAGAGACAGGCTCTCACTCTTGCTGAGGCTGGTCTGGAACTCCGAAACTCAAGTGATCTACCCACCTCAGCCTCCAGAGTGCTGGGATTATAGGCAAGAGCCACAGCTCCTGGCTTAGAGTTTTATTTTCATTGTGATAGCCAAACCTACAGGAAGGGGTTACTGAAAGTGAAACTCGGCAAAGGAAGGGTTGGATTCTGTCTGTGCTTTTGTTTTGATTTGGTTTACTTTTGTTCAAACCTGACTTAGGGGTTAAATTCACCATGAGAGCTTGAATCAGTCTCCCACTAACTGCAAATTCCATTGCTTCCCAGACAAGGCACCCGAGTGTGGAAGGGGGAAGGAAGAGTGTTGGGTTTTGTTGGCGCCCCTGACATTTCCAATGTCAGGCTCACCAGCCAGACAGTCTTTTCAGCTGTGAAATTATCAAGCTCAGAGGCTTCCCCATGTCGGAATCACATCCAACACTTTTAAGAACCTGGATTAGTTAAAATATGCTAGCCATTCCGGCTGTTTCTTAGGTGAGTTAAAAAACCAATTGCTTAAAAATCAAAGCTGGCATTGTCTGTGTTTTCCCTGTCTCCTCTGTGTGTGTGAGTTGAGTGAGTGGACCCCTTTTGCTGCTTTTCTACCTTTAATCTCACTTTGTATCGAAGTAGGTGTGGCCCATTTATAATGTACGTCAGTTACAGGAAGTACATCCGATTCAGATCCATGGGCTTGTACAATGATACACACCTGAATCATTTAAGATAAATAGTATTTTCATGACCCCCAAAGAGGGTTCACGGGTCCCAGGGAAAATACCAGACAGTAATTTCCACTTTGCAACAACGTAACCAACCCCCACAAGATTACATTTTATTATTATTATTTTTTTAGACAGAGTCTCACTGTAGAGTTCTGTGGCATCATAGTTCACAGCAACCTCAAACTCTTGGTCTCAAGTGATCCTCTTGTCTCAGCCTTCCTAGTAGCTGGGACTACAGGCACCTACCACCATGATGTGCTAGTTTTTCTATTTTAAGTAGAGACAGGGTCTCTCTCTTGCTCAGGCTGGTCTTGAACTCCTGAGCTCAGGCAATCCACTGGCCTTGGCCTCCCAGAGTGCTGGTATTTTAATTCTTAAATGACATGGACTTACCTATTTTCATCTCATTTCAAGCAGTGGGGCATTTGGTTTTCTCTCAAATTATTCTCTGTTCCTTTTCAGGAAACCAGCCCAAGTTCACGGCCTGAGGAACTTGGTTCTCTCCCATAGGAGTGTCAACATTTCTTTGTTAAAATGTAAAAGCAAAGTGGGATCACAGCCCTTGCATTGCTCCTCCTTTAAAACAACGTGGAGATCCCCTGTTAGGCGTCTGACCTATTGGATCCCCCCAGAGCACTCACTGCTTCCTGCTTTTTGCACAGACATAATAATACAAGAGAAGCAGCGATCACCCCTCTTGTAAGTGCCCCTGCTGGAGCCGTGAGGAGCTGGAGGGGTGGCTTCTAGATGCGGGTTGTCTCCTGGGCTGACACAGCCCACCTGGGTGATGGGTGAGCAGGGTCCAAAAGCCAGTCATTACTTCCTCTGCCAGTGATTCACGAGGTGACTCTGAGTAACTCCCTTCTTTCTTCAATCTGATAAACTTATTGGACATGAAAGGGAAGTGGCGAAGTTTTCTTATCTTTTTAGGAACCAGAAGCTTGTAAAGACAGGGCTGGCCAGGCCTGCTGGCAGCTGCTTCTCATGGCTGCTTTGTGAGGGAACCCTCGGGAGGGCACATGAAGGCCACTGGAAGAGAAAGTGTAGTTGTGTGGGAGAAGTTTCTCTCCCTTGTCACTTGTCACAAACTATGAACTTAGCTTTGAACTACTCCGAGGTTTAGACCCCATGGCAGATGCTTAAAAGAGCAGGAATATTATAACAATAAATACATATTATAACAATATATAACAATGAATTAATATTATAACAATAAATATATATACTAATATGTAAATATATATACAATAAATATATATAAATAAATACAGACTATTATGACATAATAGTATATATAATATTATATGGCAACAAGGTCCACAAATTATTTATTTTTGTTGTATTTTACAACCCTTAGGAGATATGAAACAGCTCCAGTGAGAGGATGTCATCTTCTTCAAATCCTACCCTGTGGTCTAAAGTGGTGGCTTGAACATGAGTTAGCTTCATTAAATCTCAAAGAATGATAAGGATGCAGGGCAAAATATGTTAACTTCTCCAACTTCTTGCACTAATACATCCTCTTCAAAGAAAGGGAGGGGTCCTCTTCCTTCTCTGCTTGAGTGCTATGGGAATGGGGCTCTTAACAAAACAAACAGAAAATCATTTCTTTGTGCAATCCAGGCTTTTAAAGTTTACATGCCTAGAGAGCTGCATAAAAGTAGTACAGGGCTGAGTCTCTTAGTGAAGCTATTTTTTTCCAAACAGAATCACTTCTGAAAATTGGGCTGAAATTATAGTTTGCACATTGTAATGCTTTGAAATTCCCTTCTGTTTTACCCTAAATAGCAATTGTACTGTATCCAGTTGTAGGGATGGCATAAAATTACCGCAGGAGAATTTCAGAGTCTCATTCTTAAAATGAAGTGTTGCCTGTCACACATGGAAGCTCCATGGGAATGGGGAAAGGTAGTAAACAAAAGCGACACGTGGGTTGTGACTTCTAATGGAAAAAAACAAATGTTTCATTTTGTATGTGTGTGTATGTTAAAAATACATACTCTGTTATAACATGTATATTCAGGGTGGACATAAAGTTTGTGAGCAATTTCCTATGTTAAACTATTTTAAATTACATACCAACTTAATGTCCACCCTGTATATAAATCCACTTATTTTTATGTTTGCCTGAGTATATTGTAATTTTGCTACTAAAAGTTATGGCATAAGGACATATTTTTCCTACAACCCTTTTAAAATTAAAAGGTACTGAACCAAAAGGAACATAAAAAGAAATGACTTTTTTTTTTTTTATGCCACAGACCAAATTTTCCACTGTCATGAACTAGTTATGATTTATAAACATAATTACCAGTGTTGTCCTGGAAAGAGAACCTAGGGGAATTCTAATTAGCTTTATTTAAAAAGTTGCCCCCAATTTATTATATTCCCTGAAACTATTAGCAACTGGTTCTCCTTACTGTGAAAACGTCTCAGTGCCCAAGATTTCCCCGCAACAATTTCTTTCTCATTTTATTTCAAATATTTCATATATTTTCTTGCTTATTTGTCAAAAGGAACTCACATGAATGTCTGCTGCCTTGTGGAACGTCCCAGAGTTCCCATGCTTGGCTCACGTTTTGTAAGCTTTCAGGGAAACCTATCTGCTTATGTTACTTACTTCTAGATTTACAGACATGGTTACATGTACGCTTTTCAAAGCCCACATTGCCAACTGTTACTGGGCCATGTTGACACCAGGCCTCCCCATATAATGTAGCATTTCTGCCAAAAGTGCATTTCCTGAATCTAATATAAAGAAACATCAGACAAACCCAACTGGAGGGACATTCTATAAAATAATTGGCCATTACTCAAAAAATAATAGGATGAGGGCTGGGCCTGGTGGCTCACGCCTGGATCTGTAAACTTTTCCCTTTCCTTAAAAAAGAACCATAGCTTTTTCCCTTATATAAGTAGTACATCTTCTTTTTTTATATAAGGAAGGGAGCCCGAGGTGGGAGGATCCCTTCTGCTCAGCAGTTCAAGACCAGCCTGAGCATGAGCGAGACCCCGTCTCTACTAAAAATAGAAAAACTAGCCAGGTGTGCTTGCGTGCCTGTCGTCCCAGCTACTCAGGAGGCTGAGCCCAAGAGTTTGAGGTTGCTGTGAGCTGTGATGCCACAACAATTTACCTAGGGCACAGAGTGAGACTCTGTCTCTAATAATAATAATAGTAGTAGTAGTAGTAATAATAATAATAAAGTGTCCACTTGACTTCACACTATCTTTGTAATGTTTTGTAAGTTTGAAATTGCTACATGGGTGGATTGCTTGAGCTCAGGGGTTCAAAACTAGCCTGAGCGAGAATGAGATCCTGTTTTTAAAAATAGCTTGGCGTTGTGGTGGGTGCCTGTAGTTCCAGCTACTCAGGAGGCTGAGGCAGAAGGATCATTTGAGCTCAAGAATTTCAGATTGCTTGTGAGCTATGATGCTAAAGCACTCTACTGAGGGTGAAAAAGTGAGACTCTGTCTCAAGGAAAAAAAAAAAAGAAAAAGAAAACTTTCTAAAATGAATTATAAATAGACATTTTAGGGTGGCGCCTGTGGCTCAAAGGAGTAGGGCACAGGCCCCCTATGCTGGAGGTGGTGGGTTCAAACCCAGCCCTGGCCAAAAACTGCAAAAAAAAAGACACAGTGAAGAAATAGACATTTTATTTAATTATATTATTTATCTTTCTTAGGGCATAATTTAGGACTTTGTGTTATAGGGAATTATAATCTTCCTGTTTTAGTTTTGAACTCTACTCTTGGAGTCCAAATCACATACCAGAAAAGCACCAGCTTTTCCAAAATGTTCTGCTATAATTAATGAGGAATCTGGTGCAGTGTTAATTTTGAATAAAAAACATGTGAGTTGAGTGACAGACAGCACTAGCTGATGGGGCATTAATATTGAGGGATTCCATGCAGGTGGAACATATCCAGCTGTGGGTGCCTGGAAGGCCTGGAGGGAGAAAGTCTTATAAAATGTGTGCATTCTGGAAAATTAGGGATGCTAATTAATCTTAAATAATTTGGGAAGCAAAATTAATTCTTAGTGAAATCATTGAAATCAGAATAGGAACACAAATGTAAGAAATGTTAAAAGTTACCTCATTTTAGCTGTAGTGTTTTGAACTATTCCTTTGTCTTTTTTTTTTTAACTTTTACTCTCAACTAAATGCAATTCTAATTATATTTCACTTATGAGCCAAAGAACAAAGTCCAGACTTTTTAATCCATTGGAGTGTAATATCTAGGAGTTTGTGTGTGTGTGAGAGAACCAGACTCAAAAAACACTGTCTATATGTGTGCATACAACTCAAACCATTTGTTGAACATTTTGACCTGTACACAAGGCATTGAACTAGATCCTAACAGACTCTCGGGATACACAGAGGAATCAGTCTCATCATGTTCTTTCTGAGGTCTTGGCAGACATACCAAGGTTTTTCGGGGTCTGCTATATGGCATAGATATGACCTCTGAAGTCATCAGACTTCAACTTTTCTACATCATAGCATTCATACTTTTTGGCCTGTAGGGGTTTCTGTGAGGGTCTCTGAGGCCTGTCCAGCCACTGAATTAAGGAATCACCCCATCTTTACTGCAAGTAACCTTTATTTTATATTATTTTGAGACAGAGTCTCTCTTAGTTGCCCTTGGTAGAGTGCTGTGGCATCATAGCTCATCGCAACCTCAAACTCCTGGGCTCAAGTGATCCTCTTGCCTCAGCCTCTCAAGTAGCTGGGACTATAGATGCCTGCCACAATGCCCAGCTACATTTAGAGACAGGGTCTTGCTGTTGCTCAGGCAATCCACCTGCTTTGGCCTCCCAGAGTGCTGGGATTACAGGCATGAGCCACTAAGCCCGGCCTTGCAAGTAACTTTTAATGAGTCTGATCTTCATCATCCTGGTGCTCCCTGAAGGACCTCAGGGCTAAGATGCCACAGTGCAGTCTGTCCACAGAGCTCACCATCTAGAAGTTTCTCTGTTATTGTCTTTTTCATATACCTTCTTCAGCTACTCTCTACTTTTTGTAACTCTGGTTGAAAACATAATATACCTTCTTGTTTTATTCTTCAGCTCTTTCTTTCTTTCTTGTCTTTCTCTTTTCTTTCTTTCTTTTAGATGGAGTCTCCCTCTGTCACCCTGGGTAGAGTACCATGGCATCACAGCTCACAGCAACCTCAAACTTTTGGGCTCAGGTCATCCTCCTGCCTCAGCCTCCTGAGTAGCTAGAACTCCAGACACCCACCTGAACTCCCAGCTGGTTTTTCTATTTTTAGCAGAGATGGGGTCTTGCTCTTGTTCAGGCTGGTCCTCCTTCCTTGGCTTCCCAGAGTGCTGGCACTGCAGGTAGGAGTCACCAGGCTCTCATGAACTCCTTTGGATCTTTGCCTCTGTCTTTACCAATTATCTCTTCAGCTGTATCTATTTTACTGCATCTGCTCACTGTGTTTTTAATTCCTAAAACTTCTATTTGATTCTGTAACAACTATGTTTGTGGGTGGCACCTGTGGCTCATTGAGTAGGGTGCCAGCCCCATATACCAAAGGTGGCAGGTTCAAACCCGGCCTCGGCCAAACTGCAAAAACAGAAAAATAGCCGGGTGTTGTGGCAGGCACCTGTAGACCCAGCTACTCGGGAGGCTGAGGCAAGAGAATCGCCTAAGCCCAGGAGTTGGAGGTTGCTGTGAGCTGTGTGACGCCATGGCACTCTATGGAGGGCGATAAAGTGAGACTCTGTCTCTACAAAAAAAAAATAAAATAAAAATAAAAAAGTTTGTGTTTTTTTTTTTTTCTTTCTTAATACTCTGTGTTCCTGGTTCATACTTTCAAATTCCTCTTATATTTCTCTAAGGCTAGAAGCATAACCATGTTATATTCTGGTGGTTCTTTTCTGCTGTCTGTTTCGGTTCACTCCTTCTTATGTGTTCTTGTTTTGGGTGTTTTGTGACTATTTTTAGTGAGAGCTCATATTCTAACCATGGGAACTCATTCATGTCTACATTGAAATAACGTTCCTTCAAAGAGATTTTGCGTTTGCTTTTCTCAGTCATTTTAGGCACACTAACTTCTTCAGCTGGACCGATTTAAATGAAATTCTTTGCTTTAAGTTTTCTGAATTCCAGAGGTAGGCAAATTCAAACTTCAATAGTGTCAATTCTCAAAGTCTCTTCTGCTTTGTTCTGAGGTTGAGACAGACAGACTTTTGAACTGTCCGCTTCCGGGAGGTTGGTTTATTTTTCGTTGTCAAGGCTGCGGGTGTGAGGATCTGTGATGTCCCTGCAGGACACGTGGGTATCTTCTTATTCACCTTCCCACCTTGGGCATGCATTTCTCTTTCCCTTTACTTTGGCCTTTGTGGATTCCTTTCTTTCATGTCACCTCAGCAATGCAATTTGTGCCCTCATAGTTGAACATTTCAGTCATTTTTATTGGCAGACTCTTTCAGGTTATCTCGCCTACAATAGTGCCAGAGACAGGAGTTGGCTTGAAGCTGGCTAGAAGCCAATAAAAAGAAGGAAATCCAATCAATTACATGGTCAGAGGGGCCAGGAGAAAAAGGACTCTCAGTTGCTTTGGAGAGGTGCCCCAAGTTTTGGCACTGAGGCCAGACAGGGATTTTTCGCAGCCGCCATTGCAGCGGTCACCATGGCCTCTGTTGTTGCCTGGATGGGCCAGGCAGCTGCTCCTCACATTCTGTAATACCAGTACCCTTGAGATTGCCAAAGCTGGTGGTGTTTGTGGATGAAGAAGACCCGAGTGGGCACATTACTCTCTCCACCTTGTGTCGTACCAGTAACAAGGGTCCTGAAGCAATGAAGCTTTGGAAGGTTTGTGTCTGAAGTTTCTTTCTTTTCTTTCTGCTTTCCCCAGGCCCACCAAACAACGACAGCTGCAACCAAAAAATAGCCGGGCATTGTGGCAGGTGCCTGTAGTCCCAGCTACTTGGGGGGCAGAAGCAGGAGAATCGCTGTGATGAGCTGTGATGCCACAGAACTCCACCCAGGGTGACAGCTTGAGGCTCTGTCACCCTTCTTCTCTCCTCCCTTCTCCTCTCTTAGAGTCTCCTCCCGTTGCTCAGGCTAGAATGCCGTGGAGTTATCGTATCTCACAGCAACCTCAAACTGCTGGGCTCAAGCGTCCTCCTGCCTCAGGCTCCCAAGTAGCTGAGACTGTAGGCGCCTGCCACAACCCCTATAGTTTTTCTTTTAGTAGACATGGATCTTTCACTTGCTCAGGCTGGTCTCCAACTCCTAAGCTTACGCAATCCACCTGCCTCAGCCTCCCACATTACTAGGATTATAGGTGTGAGCCACTGTACCCAGCCCAGCGGGCTTCAGTTTTCTAGATATGCTCGAATGGGGATCTCTTGAAGTACAGGCACAGAAGATAATTTTCACTTAGGCAATAGGGAGTTGGCCTCTAGATGACACAGGTGGAATGAGTCTGTAGTAAAACTGAGTCAGGGCGGCTCCTGTGGCTCAGCGAGTAGGGCGCTGGCCCCATATACCGAAGGTGGCGGGTTCGGGCCCGGCCTTGGCCGAACTGCAAAACAAAAAAATGGTCGGGCGCTGTGGCGGGCGCCTGTAGTCCCAGCTACTAGGGAGGCTGAGGCAAGAGAGTCACTTAAGCCCAGGAGCTGGAGGTTGCTGTGAGCAGTGTGACGCCACGGCACTCTACCCAGGGCGATAAAGTGAGACTCTGTCTCTACAAAAAAAAAAAAAAACTGAGTCATAGTGTCTTTTATGCCCATTTTATGGCATTGTCCAACCACCTTTATAACATATCTCTAGATAAGCTGAAATCAAAGATCAAAATGTTTTTTAGAGAACACCCTCTATAAGAGTTAACCATTGTAAATTTCATATCCTGTTCTAGATGTTATATTTTAGTTTGGTTTGCCAGTAAAAAAAAGTTTATAAAGGCTCGGCACCTGTGGCTCAACAGGCTAAGGCACCAGCCACGTACACCTGAGCTGGCAGGTTCGAATCCAGCCCAGGCCAAACAACAATGACGACTGCAACCAAAAAATGGCCGGGCGTTGTGGCGGGCGCCTGAGTCCCAGCTACTTGGGAAGCGGAGGCAGGAGACTCGCTTGAGCCCAGGAATTGGAGATTGTTGTGAGCTGTGATGCCATGGCACTCTATTCAGGGTGACAGCTTGAGGCTCTGTCTCAAAAAAAAAAAAAAAAGAGATGGACCAAAAAATGTTGAAACCCTTGACATGAAGAAAGTGAAAGAATTTCCCTTTTAGATGGCCTCGAATCACTCAATGAGGCATGAAGCAAGAGCAAATGAACAATGTAGTGTGGATAAAGACTAGAAAACAATGAAAAGGTTTAGAATCATAGAGTAACAAGAAAATACATAGAAAAATAGCAAAAAGAACCAAAGGTCAAATTGATTCCATAACATAAACTCTTAGTAAGGCCTATGTGTAGGATTTATTATTTCTCCCCTTCCTTCTTCCCTTTACCTGTTCTATAGAATATTAGATACAAAGGAAATCATAAGCTGTCACACAGAAGCTGTACATATATATGTCTGGAAAAAATGTTTAATAAAACAAAAATAAGCCATGTTTCTTTACTGTAAGACTCCACAGAATTATTACTAGTAGGAGAATATAATATGCAGTTCTTTCCATCAACAATTCCATCCTTTATTTACAAAGTATTTGAGTGATACAACCCAAGACACAGTGGACTCGCAACAAAAGGATAGAAGCAGTGGTCACCTCCAAAAACAGAGAACACAGAAGGAATAAAGGAGTAGAAAATTAAAAAGCTGTGGTAGGAGAGAAATTCAGAACTTATGACCCTAGACATGGAACTGGCCCAGGGGATAATCAGGCCTAAGCTCTGTCATCTGGGGCCACATGGGCTAAAGAAATAAAGGGTCTCACACACAGACTTGGGTCTCACTAGCAAATGCGTCATCAACATGAATATCAACCAAAGTTGCCCAAATCAATGTCAGGTAACAGGTGAGAAAAAAGACAGTGGTCAAAGATGGGCAGATAATTAGAAGCGGGAGAAAGAATACAAGCAGATGGCAAAGGATTCGAAGGAACAAATATTGTTGGAACTTGAGAGGCAGCAGTCCTCCCTAACTCTGTGCTTCTAAATAATGCCAGATCTAAAGCCACAGGCCATGAAGGACAACTTTTTCTAAGCTCCTCTTCTTTCTATCTTTAATCCACATCTTTGAACTTATTGGGCCTCTCGACCTTTATTCAGTTGGTTTTTATAATGATTCTTCCCCTTTTCTCTGATCATTTTCAATGGAACAATGTTTGGGTGGTATGTTCAAACTGTTTCTTTCCTATGTACTATATCAAAGACTGAGTGGTGGCACACACCACATTCCATACATAAAATATAAGACACCACTAAGCTATTCAAATTCTTTATGTCTTGGTTTTCAGTTCTTCATGTGTAAAACAGAAATTATTAATAGTGTCTACGTAACGGTTTGGTGATTAGAACTGAATGAGACAAAGCATACTGCTTACACTATACATGGTACATAGAATAGCTCTCAATAATAAGCACTATCCCTGTCTCCACCACAGATAGCCAAATAAGATGATCTGGCAAACACAGGAGAGTTATCTACAAGGAAGATCTTGCAGAAGTGGTAAAAGTGAGAGAAGATAGGGTTATGCCTACAAAAGATAAAAATTTCCAGCTCAGCGCCTGTGGCTCAACGGGCTAAGGTGCCAGCCACGTACACCTGAGCTGGCGGGTTCGAATCCAGCCCAGACCCGCCAAACAACAATGACAGCTGCAACCAAAAAATGGCCGGGTGTTGTGGCAGGTGCCCATAGTCCCAGCTACTTGGGAGGCAGAGGCAAGAGACTCGCTTGAGCCCAGGAATTGGAGGTTGCTGTGAGCTGTGATGTCACAGCACTCTATCCAGGGTGACAGCTTGAGGCTCTGTCTCCCAAAGAAAAAAAAAATTTTTTTCCAAGAAAAAGGAAGCTGGGGCCGGCACCTGTGGCTTAGTGGGTAGAGCGCTGGCCCCATATACCGAGGGTGGCAGGTTTGAACCTGGCCCTGGCCACACTGCAACAAAAAAGCCGGGCATTGTGGCGGGCGCCTGTAGTCTCAGCTACTCAGGAGGCTGAGGCAAGAGAATTGCATAAGCCCAAGAGCTGGAGGTTGCTGTGAGCTGTGACGCCACAGCACTCTACTGAGGGCAATAAAGTGAGACTCTTTCTCTAAAAATGAGGAGAAGAAGAAGAAGAAGAAAGAAAAAGGAAGCCAGAATGGTCTGCAACTTAAGCAGCAGGATGTAATATGTATCCAGGAGAATAAGGGGAAATAGGGTCAACTATCAGTACATGTGGCCACTTAACCCAGTGACCATCAACAGTAAGCAGTTCAACATCTCACTAGCAGAGGAATATGTACCTTTTTTTATGTCAGAGCTAGGCTTCCCAGGGCTGATGTAGATTAAACCAACAGCTAGGATTACCTCAATATATACCACTTTGGAGTTCATGTGAAAATATTCCATTATTTCACTATGCTGGAAATGGTCCTTGCTGCAGAAAATGTCTTTTTGTACAGCTTTTCAAAATCAAAGAGAATTTGTGGCAACAAGGCACTGTGCCCTCAGCTTATTAAAAACTTCTTTAATACACTATAAAGAATAATTGTTTAGCCAGCTTAGAATGTGACAGCCTCATGTAGTTAATAATTACCTGTCATTATCACTGCAATCAATCATGGATGATACTTTTCTCTAACAGTACCAACACTAAAATATTTGGTAGACCACAAGAATAATGGTACCTTCCCACATAAGATGGATCTATTTAGTCTTTGTGACCAAGTTTACTGTTCATTTATACAGACTACACATTAAAAAAATAGTATGTAAATTTAAAAATAAATACAACATTCTGTTTTTATTCAGTCTTGTTATTTATTTGTTTATTTTTGGAGATGGGGTCTCACTTTGTTGCCCAATCATGAAGGCAGTGGTGCCATCACAGCTCACTTCAACCTCAAACTCCAGGGTGTAAGTGATCCTCCTGAATAACTGGGACTACAGGTACATACCACCACACCTGGCTACTATTTCTGTTTTTTATAGAGAAAGGGTCTTGCTTTTGCTCAGGCTGGTCTTAGAACTCCTGACCTCAAGCAATCCTCCTACCTGGCCTACTGAACAAAGAGCTAGGATTACAGGCATGAGACACCACACCGGGACTACTCTTGTTATTTTTGACCTTCAAATAACATATGCTACAATAGTCCTTCCAGGGTTAATTAAATATGAGATGTTACATGTAGATAACCAAAAGGCCCCCAACATTTATTTGTAATGAGTAGAAACAAAAAAGACTAAATGTAAACTTTAAACAGGAATTATAAATCAAGACATCATGTCAAACTGTATATATGACATACCAAAAAACCCCCAAAACACCTCAGAGTTACCTGATAAAGATATAAATCATGGGAAAGATTAAATCATGGAATTATATTCACCTCCTAAGAGAACAGGCTTTAGATATGAAATCAATGGCACTACATTAAAAAAGAACAGCCTCTATTGCTACTTGACCCATGTGAATAAACAAAAGATTGGAGTTACAGCACATTAATGCACTACCTTAATTTCTTTCCTAGAATACTAGAAGAATTCTGAATTGATTTTCATTTGTGAGCATCTGTAACTTCCAAACTCCTTGTCTACTACGTCCAGAAATACTGCCCAGATAGTATTTCACAAAAACAAAATAAAAACTCTAATTTCATCAGTGGTCTGGTGCATGGTGAGTTCTACTAAGACTGATCTTCCATGACAACTGAGCACATTTATAAAAGCGAAGTACCTAGTTCTAGTTGGAACAATTCACCCTATAGGATATGCACTTTTAAAAGAAATCATGAACATGAGACTGCTAACATGTATCCCAATCCTAAAGCAGGAGGGGAAATTCCACACATTTCATACAAATATAAAAGTCACAATTCATCTGTTTTAATATGTTAGTGACTCTGATTAGCTTCCTTTGGGCTCTTACAATTCTCACGAATTAAATTAAGTTGAGCTGTAAAGTAATGCAGACCTTATTGATTCCAGAGATTGTGAGTCACCAAGGGAAGAAGTCCAAAAAGGTTAAATTTCCACTGAACTCCAAATCAGAGGTTCGAAAGCTAGAGAGATAAAGACATTAGCTGTAGTCTTATGAAACATTCAAGGCTGCTTTCATTTGATTAGGAGTTTGCTATAGGCTCTTTATGACAAACATTACAAGGACGCTTTAAATTTTTTAGGCTTTGAAGACCCAGAAAAATAGATTATCTAGGAAAAATTCTAAATCAAAAGCTAAGAACAATTTGTTTATATACATTTACTTCTGCATTATCAACTGCCCCCCTTCTCCCTACCCCCCTTACCCTGAGCTACCATGGATAACAGTGGTTACAAAAAACTATTGCCCTAGGTCAGCTTTCTCCAAACTATTCTAAAGAACTCTAACATTCTCTAATAATGTTTATAGAGAGGTAGAGGGTTGGGGGAGGAGAGAGAAAAGAACAAATTCCCTAATACTGTTTTTGTTCTAAAATTTTTAATATACAAAAAATACTAAGTACATTCACTATAGTTATCATAATGATGAGATAAGCTACCCATAATAGTATGCCACACTGCAAAAAGGCCAAGAACCTATAATATATCACTTAAGTATAAATGCACTGATGTTCAAAAGATGCATAAGCATATAACTATTGTTTTATGCTATTGAAAGAGAGGTGATTTATACTATGATTTTGCCTAATAATTTAAATATAACATTTTATTACATAATAAAGGCATGAATCAAAACATAATTTCTTCTAGCCATTACTCTGTAAATGTGAGATAACTTTTCTGGTGATCTAGTTTAAAACAAACCAATGGTGTTTTTGCTGAGTTTCTACTAATGCTTTGTCAATAATTTTTAAAAAGTTCTTCAGGATGATGTGATTTCAAAAATATGTTATTTTAGTTAAACACAAGTATAACAATACTTGCCTCTATTTGGGGGACAATAAATTATGTTGTACTTAGTTTTTTAATTTGAAATGACATATAAATAACTGACAAAGAGGTGACTTAGGCATAATTTGATCCACTTAATTTGCATCCCTCAAAACTCAATATAACCTCTATTTAACTTTCATTTATTTTATTTATTTATATTTTTGAGATAAAGTGTCCCACTGTTGCCCCACCTAGAATCACTGACATCATCATAGCTCACTGCAACCTCAAACTCCTAGGCTTGAGATATCTTCCCATCTCAGCCTGCTGAGTAGCTGGGAACACAGAACATACCACCATTCTTGGATAATTTTTCTTATTTTTTGTAGAGATGGGGTCTCACTATGTTGCTCAGCCTGGTCTTCAACTCCTAGCTTTAAGTGAACCTCCCACCTTAACCTCCCAAAGTGCTGGGATTATGAGTGTGACCTACCACACCAGGTTCTCAATTACCTTTTAAAATTAAGTAGCACATAAACAAGAGATTTATGCACCCTTCTATACAGCGAGAGTGGCTTTAAATAGCCTTTCTTTGACAAGTCACAGGATAACAGCTAACAGGATAATGTGTATTCAATATTTTAATAATATTGCAAAGACAAAAAGTACATAATTTCTAATGGTAATAAAGAATCTATTTTGCATATATGATTTGAGGCATAGACTTAATGCAATATGTATATATTTGTGTGAGTATATATATATATATATATATATATATATATAGTTGTAGCTTCCAAAAAGAAATATGTAACTAGCTTTGTCACAAAAACAAAACTTTTCTACTCTTAAGTCTAAATTTTTCATGTTTTGTTTTTAAATGTCCTCTCATTCCTAAACCCCTATCTGTCACTCTCCACTCTCAGCAGCCACAGATGAAAAAAACAAAATCAAAAACAAAACCACCTCATTTACTTACTTGGCATCCTTCATGGATAAATCAATGGAAGGAAGAAATGAGAATTATATACATCCCTATCCATACATGGAAAGAAAGATGAAATAGTCATTAAAATCCTTAGGTTTCCTTTCAACAATTAATCCATTTGCCAAAAATGTTTGTTATATAAATCAAATGTGGAATTTAAAGCTCTTTATACTAAATAATTTAACATTTTACATGTAGTATAAATATTTATTCAAAAAGTAAATGAAATACATATTTGTAGTCTAATGAATAATTATTATCAAGAAAATATCCATTTTTTAATTACAATCCAAGTGCAGAAATAGAAACCAAATAGAAATGGAAACCTCTCTTAAACATAACCCCCTTGAGCTTCTTCAGTCAAGCTTATATTATGGCTTTAATATAATATAAACTTGACAAGGTAAAACCCTAAATGAAATGAAATAATGTCACAGGTGTTGTGTGACAGTAGTTAAAATCCCTCGAAAATGCACTAAGAGAGACCATATCTAACATATAGGACATTTTGCTAACCTTTACTGTGAAAAATGCTAGGAGTAAATATACTGATTCATTTAAAATACAAATTACACAAGTGTTTGAATTTAATTTTGTGGAACACCACACAGGAGAGCCATAAAATAGATCACTTCCTAGCACATCCAACAGCTGGCATGGAGGAAAACCAATATTAGCACTCGAGATGCAAAAAACACTAAATAATGGCCATTTCTACTCAGTAGCACCTAAATATATAACTTTAAATTACAAATTAACAGATTGATCTCTGTGATCTCTGCTGGTTTCTCACAAAATAAAAAAAAGCTTAGGCAATACTGCTCACTTCCGCGCCAATGGAGGATGCCCACATCCCAGACTGAGGTTCTGGGACCCTTACTCGTTGTCTTAGACACCAGTAAGTAGGTAATTACACAAACATGTACAACGTGTCTGCTGATATTATTATAAAACCTCTTGCTGCAAGGTAGCTTGCGTTATAAAATTTATTACTCACAGAATTAACCAAAGGTTTTAAGGATTAGCATCAACAGCCTTAAAATAAGCTTAACTACAAAATATTAATTTTGATATGTCAAATTTAAAATTGTTTTTTTTATTAGCAAAACAAGCTACTCAGAGTTCAAAGTGACATCTAAGTAAATAATTCCAAATTCTGTTAATAAACAATGTTTAAGAATCCTTTATAAAGAAGTACTTATAGTCTAGAATGTAGATACAAATAATGCAAAGCAAATGTAACCCATTTATGATTTAAAATCTAGCCAAACAACTGTTTCTCTTGTGATAAAAATCTCCTTTTCCTTCACCAATCCCACCAATATCTTTATTAGACAGTTGCTTCTTCTTATTAACATTGCCAGCCCGAGCAATGTTGTCCCTGTGGGCCATGTTTTAGCAAAATTCTATATTAATATCTTTGGAGATTTGATGAACAGAAAAACACACAAATGTATTAAACATTTGATGTCTTTTGTTAAGTACACTAACAATGACAGAAAAGCAAACAGTAACAGAGAAAAAGATCTTTGAATCTCTAGATATGCTCTATACAAACAGATTTCCTCAAATCTAATAACTGGAATGGCTGAGGAAATGATTTATCAATTTCATGGAATATTATGCAGTCATTAAGACTAAACATTATAAACCTATATAACACAGAAGATTTCAGAATATAGCATAAAATATTTTGAGCATACATTTATATGTATCTGTAAGACGTATATGTGCAAAGTTCTGGAGAATACAATAACAAATGAATATTTGGTATAATTGTGGAGACTCTTCAAACCCCTCCATATGTATACAAAGTAAACAAAAATGGAAAGGTCAAAATGCAAGGACTTTTCCCTCCAAAGAACTGCAAAACTAACATCAGCACCTTGATAATCACTTCATATTTATGATCTACATTAGCACACCAAAGTGTACTGTATGTTATTACCCTTTCATGCACACTTCTGGGCAAGGTTACCAGAAAAAGGGGCAACAAGGTCCTGTCTGGGTATTCCCATTAAGAAAAGGAAAGAAGTGACTACTTTACCTCATAGCAAGGTGACAAAGGTATTATAACCAATGGTGTGCTTACTGCCATATCACAGTATCAAATTTAATACTACTTCTTACCAAAGTTAACCACCGTATCCAGGTTAAGCCCCAAAATTACACAATACAAATGTTATATTCCGACAAGTGACAAGGAATCAACTTCTAATTGTATAAGAAATTCCATTTCTGTAAAAGTGAAGGACTTTTAGATTCAAGGATACCCTGAGATACACAGTTTTCTGACACAGAGATAAGACTTGCATTACCTACTTTCTGTCTTCCTTTAAACACCATATGGGTCAAAGTTCCAGCAAGTAATCTTGAAATCACTGGCACTACCTCAAAATGCAGAAATTAGTTTGGATTCTGCTAACATGATTATATCATAAACACTGCCCTTGGCAGCTAGATTTTTACAGAAACAAATTAACCCTAAAATTCAAGTGAAATGCAAAGGATACAATATAGCCTAAATAACCTGGAAAAAAAACAAAGTTAAAGGATACACACCTCTTGATTTTAAAACTTACCACAAAGCTACAGTAAGCAAGACTATGCAGTAGTGGCATAAGGACAGAAAAATAGATTAATGGAATAGAATCCAGAGACCAGAAACAAACCCTATTTATGGTCAATTAGTTTTGAAAAGGTGCCAAGACAATTTGATAGGCACAGAACGGTCTTTTCAACAAATGACACTGGGACAACTAGATAGTACAAAACAGTGAGACTATACCCTTACCTTATACCATATATGAAAATTAGATGGAAATCGATATTCACATGGAAAATAAAACTGAACCTCTAAACTTAATGCAAAATGGGTAATGAACATAAGTGCAAGAGCTAAAAAGCTATAACATTCTTAAAAGAAACACAGGAGTAAATCTTTGGGACCCTACATCAACTTCTTAAATATGGCCTCCAAAACAAAAGCAACAAAAGAAAGAAATTGATAAATTAGTCTTTCATCAAAATTAAACATTTTTAAATTTTTTTTCAAACAAGATCTTGCTCTGTTGCCCAGGCTAGAATACAGTTGCACCATCATAGCTTACTGTAGCCTCAAATTCTTAATCTCAAGTGATCCTCCTGTCTCAGCTTCCTGAGTAGTTAGAACTATAAGCACATACACCACACCTGTGTTTTTTTGTTTTTTTGTTTTAGCAGAGACAGGGTCTGGTCAAGTTGCCCAGGCTGCTGCCTTGGCCTCCCAAAGTGCTGGGATTATAGACATGAACCATTATACCCAGATAAGATACAGGATTTAAATGGAAATTTCTCCATAGAAGATATGCTATTGGCCAATACGCACATGAAAAGATAAACAACATTAGTCAATACAAAAATGCAAATCAGAACCACAATAAGATACTATCATATGCTGACTAAAATGGCTGAAATAAAAGACATTCACCTTAAGTGTTGGGCAAGATAAGAAGAAATTAGAACTTTTATATATTACTGATGAGATTATAAAATGATTTAGCACCACTTCAAAAAACAATCTGACAGTTCCTCAAAATATTAAAGAGTTACTACATAACCCAGCAATTCCACTCTCAGGAATACACTAAAGAGAAATGAAAACATGGCCACACAACAAACCTGTCCACTAGTGTTCACAGGAGCATTACAGACAATAAACAGCCAAAAGTGGAAACAATCCAATGTCTGTCACCTGATAAAAACATGTGGTATGCTCATACAGTGGAATATTTCAACAACAAAACGTATAAAGTACTGATACATGGTATAACATGAATCATGAAACATTTTGCTAAAAGAAAAAAGCCAGTATATTTAATATATATAATTTAAATAAATATATTTCACTTTTTTTTTTTTTTTAGAGACAGTCTCACTTTATCGCTCTCACTAGAGTGCTGTGGCATCACAGCCTATAGGAACCTCCAACTCCTGGGCTTACGCGATTCTCTTGCCTCAGTTGCCTCAGCCTCTCAAGTAGCTGGGACTACAGGCGCCTGCCACAATGCCCGGCTACTTTTTTTTTCCTTTGTAGTTCGGCCCGGGCCGGGTTTGAACCTGCCACCCTCGGTATATGGGGCCAGCACTCTACTCGCTGAGCCACAGGCGCCACTCCCAAATATATTTCTTTTAACTATTTTTCCCTTTATACATTTTATACTCTCAGCCACCCAAGCACTATGTTCTCTATGATGTTTGCCCGATGATCCAAAAAAAAACTCTTTTGCCTTTGCTGGAGCATTTCTCTCACTCTGCCCAATTATTATTACGGTCATTTGTGGACATGTCCAGTGCCCCTTGCTTTCAGAGGATAAAACTATCAATCTCTACTATATCTCTGGTAGTATAGCACCTTATACGTAGGTGTTCTTTAAAAGATAAGTATCATTACAATGAAAAGGGCACAGGTTCAGGGTCTACTAGCCCTTCATGTAGCCAATGAATTGTCACTAGTCAGCTATGGTGCACAGGAACTGAATTGAGCTCAAACCTACCTAGATTTACCCATTTAATACGTGTATAATGTTGGACAAGTTCTTAACCTCTCTAAACCTAATTATATGATCCTTTCTAAACTGAATGTACTACCCACAGTTCACAAAAATGTTTCAGAATTAAAAGCAATAATACATGGGTCATTATGAAAGTTTTGAGATATACAAAAATCACGTGGATGGAAACAAATGAAGCCCTTTCAGCAACATCAATAAGCCAAGCTAGTTGAAACTTGCATGGTTGAATCCTCGAGGGTGTAGGCAGTGTTTCCTCTTAGTAAAATAATGGACTATAACACAGTCTGTCTACATATACATAGGTCCTGAGGAAATATTATTTCTTTTCTTCTTTTCTCAAAAGCAACAAATTTTCTTTGGGTATGTAAAAATGTTACATACAGAAGATATACCTAGGAGAAAAATGATTTCAAACTTTCAAGACAAGTTAGATTTCATATTTACAATTTGTATTATAAACCCCACATTTTACTGTATTTATGCAGGGTCTGAGAAGTAATGTCATTTAAATAAAAGAACTCTCATATCTCATATTGACATCGCTATAGTTGCTAGAAAATTACTTTATCCTAAACCAGTTTGCTTTTCCAAAAGGAATATCTTATAACTATATTTTCTAAGGCAACAATCTTACTATAACAAACAGATGTATTAAGCCCTTATGCTGCAGAAGATATTGTACAAGGTGCTTTTATATACTATCATGCTTTGAAAGTAAATATACTGAGGAGGACACAATAATATAGTACTCTTACATACTGCTGGTGAGAAGTGGAAACTGGAAGAACCTTCTAGAAAGATAAATTGGCAGTATATACTATTGGCCTCAAAATCAACATGCCCTTTGATCTGATAATTATATTGCTAGAAATCTAGTCTATGATATAGTCAATGATATAAAGGATTTAGGTAAAAAGATGTTTATTTTAAAATTATTACATTAAGGCTGAGGCAAGAGAATCACTTAAGCCCGAGAGTTAGAAGTTGCTGCGAGCTATGACGCCATAGTACTCTACCAAGGGCTACGTAGTGAGACTCTCTCTCAAAAAAAAAAAAAAAAAAAACTATTACATTAAAAAATCCACATTCCGGCTCAGCGCCTGTAGTGCAAGTGGCTAAGGTGCCAACCACATACACCAGAGCTGGCAGGTTCGAATCCAGCCTGGACATGCCAAACAACAATGACAACTACAACCCCAAAACAGCCAGGTGTTGTAGTGGGCGCCTGTAGTCCCAGCTACTTGGGAGGCTGAGGCAAGAGAACATGTAAGCCCAAGAGTTGGAGGTTGCTGTGAGCTGTGACATCATAGCTCTCTACTCAGGATGACAGCTTGAGGCTGTCTCAAAAAAAGAAAAAACAGAAAACAAAAAATCCACATTCAAAATGTGGAAATGAATAGAATTACATTTTTTTAAATGTTAAGAGTGATTTTTCTGGGTAGCAAAATCATGGGTAATTTTTATTATCTTACTTTTTATATTTTTCAAGTTTCTTGTAATTAAGACATGTTAATAAAGAACTTCTTTTTGTAAAGAGGCAAAACAAGCTTTCAGAGGTAAGAAAGTAACAGCATATCTGATTATCATGCTAGAACTTTAAAAGTGATTTCAGATACATTAGTTAGCTGGATCCTTAAAACATGCTGCTAAGGTAAATAAAGTAGTGATTTTGTCCATTTAACAACTGAGGATAATAAAGTGAAGAGGTCGTGTGACTTGCCCAAGATCACAGAGATGAAACCAAGAAATATTAATTCCTACTTCTAATTCTATGTTCTTTTTTACACCAATGGTTCACAAAGAGCGATTCCTAAAATACCAGCAGTCAGCAGCACCTGTGAATTTGTCAAAGTGTCAGGTCTCAACCCAGATCTACTGAATTTGAAACTCAGAGAAGATGGTGGACAGTGATGTTTATTTTATTTTCATGATGACAAGGCCTCCAGGATTCAGATACAGAATAAATCTGAGGACACTGCTGTGTATTATGCTGCCTAACAAATAGTTTCTTAATTTAACATTTCTAGTGGATAAAAGAGGTGGTGGTGTTATTTCTACTACTGTCAATTGCATTTGCACATTTTTAGGCTCTTCCAAATTAACAGGAGGTATTAACCATAAGAATTTGTAATAATCGGCTTGGCGCCTGTGGCTCAATGGGCTAAGGCGCCAGCCATGTACACCTGAGCTGGCGGGTTCGAATCCAGCCCCAGGGCCTGCCAAACAACAATGACGGTTGCAACCAAAAAATGGCTGGGCGTTGTGGCGGGCGCCTGTAGTCCCAGCTACTTGGGAGGCGGAGGCAAGAGACCGGCTTGAGCCCAGGAATTGGAGGTTGCTGTGAGCTATGATGCCACAGCACTCTACACAGGGTGACAGCTTGAGGATCTGTCTCAAAAAAAAAAAAAAAAAAAGAAAAAAAGAATTCATAATAATTTTTTTTTTTTTTTTAGAGACAGAGTCTCACTTTATCGCCCTCAGTAGAGTGTCATAGCATCACAGCTCACAACAACCTCCAACTTCTGGGCTTAGGCGATTCTCTTGCCTCAGCCTCCCTAGTAGCTAGGACTAGAGGTGCCCACCACAATACCCGGCTATTTTTCTCTTGCAATTTGGCCGGGCCAGGTTCGAACCCACCACCCCTCAGCATATAGGGCCCTACCCATTGAGCCACAAGCACTACCCAAATTCATAATAATCTTAATGCTTGATTTCTGAGAATGGAATTAGTCAATCATCTTCTTCTGGATCACCATCAACAGTCCTAAGGGATAGACTGGTTTTTAGCACAGTAATGTCATAGGAAATGAACTGATGAGAATATTATTACTAGCTAAACATCCTCAGAGAAAATGTTGTTTTATTTGGGTCAGTTGTGGGTGGGGGCAGAGAGTGGAGGCAGAAATCAAAAATATATTTGAACTGTTAACTTCTCTTCTTTTTTTTTTTTGAGACAGAACCTCAAGCTGTCACCCTGGATAGAGTGCTGTGGCATTACAGCTCACAGCAACCTCCAATTCCTGGGCTCAAGCGAGTCTCCTGTCTCCGCCTCCCAAGTAGCTGGGACTACAGGCGCCCGCCACAATGCCCGCCCAGTTTTTTTTGGTTGCAGCTGTCATTATTGTTTGGTGGGCCCGGGCTGGATTCGAACCCGCAAGCTCAGGGGTACGTGGCTGGCGCCTTAGCCCGCTGAGCCACAGGCGCTGAGCCCTATTTACTCATGTTTTCACTAAGCAAACAAGAAAAACAATTTGTGTGAACCTTTACAATTTCAAATCCTTCGTTATTCCCTAAATCTTTCTTATGATTAGAGTGAAAATGTTAACAGCCACACTTCTAATGGCAAAGGATGAAAATTCTAGAAAAGATTTAACTGCCACATAAAGCATCATTTAAATGTTTACACAGAATGAGTAGTAGTATTATCTCCAATATTTTGCTTGATCAACTCAAAGCACCACCAAAAATAGTAATGTACAGAGGGATAAGAAATAAAAAGCACACTTTCGGCTTGGCCCCTATGGCTCAATGGGCTAAGGTGCCAGCCATGTACACCTGAGCTGGTGTGTTTGAATCCAGCCTGGGCCCGCCAAACAACAATGACAACTGCAACCAAAAAATGGCCAGGTGTTGTGGCCGGCGCCTACTTGGGAGGCAGAGGCAAGAGATTCTCTTGAGCCCAGGAATTGGAGGTTGCTGTGAGCTGTGATGCCACAGCGCTCTGTCCAGGGTGACAGCTTGAGGCTCTGTCTCAAAAAACAAACAAACAAAAAAAAGCACACTTTCCTCACTATTTTATGAAGCAGAAATTCTAGGTTAAAGTTGAAAATGGTGGTGGCGCCTATGGCTCAGGGAGTAGGGTGCTGGTCTCATACACCAAGGGTGGTGGGTTTGAACCTGGCTGCAGCCAGCTAAAAACAGCAGCAACTGCAGTAGCAACAACACGAACAAAAGACACATAAAGTTGAAAATGAAATCTAGGAAATTTAGTTTTCTGGGGAGACATGAATTCTTCACCTATTACTACAATTTAAGACCCAGGCAGCAGCCCTACGTCTTATCCCAAAAGTTAATTAGCTAAATTTTAAAAGTTGGTTAGAAATAATAAAATGCTTATTGATAAATTTATATTTAATCTTAATTTAGATTAATTTTATAGCCAGAAGACACCACAGACATTACTCTTTATTTTGCAGAGAGGGAAGTGAAATCTTCTGTAACATTTTTTTTTTTTTTCTTTGTAGAGACAGAGTCTCACTTTATCGCCCTCCGCAGAGTGCTGTGGAGTCACAGCTCACAGCAACCTCCAGCTCTTGGGCTTAGGCGGTTCTCTTACCTCAGCCTCCCAAGTAGCTGGGACTTCAGGCGGCCACCACAACGCTGGCTATTTTTTGATGCAGTTTGGCCAGGGCCGGGTTTGAACCCTCTACCCTCGGTATATGGGGCCGGCGCCCTACTCAACTGAGCCACAGGCGCTGCCCTTTTTTTTTTTTTTTTTTGAGACAGAGTCTTACTCTGTCACCCGGGGTAGAGTCTGTGGCATCATCATAGTTCACAGCAACTGCAACCTCTTGGGCTCAAGCAATCCTCTTGCCTCTGGAGTAGCTGAGACTATAGGCACATGTGTCACCATGCCCAGCTAGTTTTTCCATTTTTAGTAGAGACAGGGTCTCACTTTTGCTTAGGTTGGTCTCAGGTCCTGAGTTCAAACAAGCCAATCTCCTGGGCCTCCCAGAGTGCTGGGATTACAGGTGTGAGTCACTGTATCTGGCTGCTTCTATAATATTTTAAGATTAGGAGTAAGTTAAATTAGCAAAGTTTGGGGATGGCAATCAATGGGAAAGAGAACAAAGCTAAAAGTGAAAGAATCCTATCATATACAATATTTCCAGATCTGGAATTGTTACCAGTATCAAGAGAAAGGTATGTAATAGCAAACTAAACTCTTTTCCTCCGTACCTCAGTAATTCATCTAAAATTCCTAGAAACCACATGGAACCAGTTTAGGTATCAAGTCAGTTTTCTATTGCCCAGATTATATCCCCAGGTAAATAGTGAACAATCTTATTTACTTTTTTTTTTTTTTGAGACAGAGCCTCGAGCTGTCACCCTGGATAGAGTGCTATGGCATCACAGCTCACAGCAACCTCCAATTCCTGGGCTCAAACGAGTCTCCTGCCTTTGCCTCCCAAGTAGCTGGGACTACAGGCACCCGCTACAACGCCTGGCCATTTTTTGGTTGCAGCCATCATTGTTGTTTGGCGGGCCTGGGCTGGATTCGAACCCACCAGCTCAGGAGTATGTGGCTGGCGCTTTAGCCCATTGAGCCACAGGCGCCGAGCCTCTTATTTACTTTTTTTCATACTATATGTGAGGTCACTGAAACAGCAAAGCCAAATTACTGAGATCACTAGATTTGGCTCTCCTCTAGGAAACATTTTCCAGTGTTCCTTTATTCTGACAATAAGGGCCGGCCACCGGTTGCTCAGTTTGTAAGAGCTGATTCAAGGTCATTTTCAACTTTAGTAAATGAGAAACTACTTCTTTAAAAACTTAAACATACCCCATAGAGATTTAGCTTAAAGAATGTAAGTGGCCATTTATGCCCAGCATTCAACTAAGGTTTCTTTGCTCACTAGAAAAACTACCATTTATTGATTTATTTAAAAAAATTATTTATTTCTGGCTTGGCACCTGTGGCTCAACGGGCTAAGGCGCCAGCCATGTACACCTGAGCTGGTGGGTTTGAATCCAGCCCAGGCCCACCAAATAACAATGACAGCTGCAACCAAAAAAATGGCCAGGCATTGTGGCCAGCGCCTGTAGTCCCAGCTACTTGAGAGGCAGAGGCAAGAGACTCGCCTGAGCCCAGGAATTGGAGGTTGCTGTGAGCTATGATGCCATTGTACTCTATCCAGGGTGACAGCTTGAGGCTCTGTCTTAAAAAAAATAAAAATAAAAATAAAAAATTATTTCTTTTTCTTTTCTTTTTTTTTTTTGAGACAGAGCCTTAAGCTATAGCCCTGGGTAGAGTGCCGTGGCATCACAGCTTACAGCAACCTCCAACTCCTGGGCTTAAGTGATTCTCTTGCTTCAGCCTCCCAAGTAGCTGGGCCTATAGGTGCCCGCCACAATGCCTGGCTATTTTTTGGTTGTAGTTGTCTTTTTTTTTCTTTTTTTAAACTAAATTCTTTTATTTTTTTTGCAGGTTTTTTTTTGGCCTGGGCTGGGTTTGAACCTGCCACCTCCGGCATATGGGGCTGGCGCCCTACTCCTTTGAGCCACAGGCACCGCCCTGCAGTTGTCATTGTTGTTCAGCTGGCTGGAGCTGGGTTAGAAACCTCTACTCTTGGTATGTTTCCAGTGGCCTGCTGACTGAGCTATGGGCACCGTCCCATTATACTATTTTAATGACACTTTCTGAGGGTGAATTGCACTCCAGGTGGACATAAGTAAATTATTATGCAATTATCTATTTCCTCTAAAATCTTTCTAAATCATTTTTTTTAACTTTTTTTAACATTTTAATTTTACATTTAATGTGACACGGGATCTAAATCGTTGTTATAAGCTGAATTGTGTACCCTCAAATTTTATCCTTTGACAATATAACTCCCAACAAGTTGGAATATGACTGTTTTTGGAGACAGGGCCATTAAAGAGGTGATTAAGTTAAAATGAGGTTGTTAAAGTGGGCCCTAATCCAGTTTGACTGGTGTTCTTTTAAGAGGAGGAAATTTGAACACAGAGAGACATCTGGGATTCATGCACACAAAGGAAAGACCTAAGAGGGCACAGAAGAGCAAGGTGAGCCTTCTCAAAAGAAACCAAACCTGCCCATCTTGATCTTGAACTTCTAAACTCCAGAACTACAAGAAAATTAAGTTCTGTTGTTTAAGCCAGACACCCAATTTGTGGTATTTCATTATAGGAGTCCTTGCAAACTAATATAATTATATTCCCACAGAAAAAATCTAGAAAAGGCCTATTTATTCATTTGGTTTTAAGTTTTAAGATGTAAGAAACAAGAACATCACTTACTCATGTTTACCTCTTTTTAGTATAATAGTATCTTCCTCCTTCCATAAAGAGGATATGTGACATGGGTTCTAATGTATGCCTGAGTGACCGAGGAGAAAATTTAATGACTGTTTCCACACTAGACCGTCTAAAGATGTGGTCATAGTAATTAAGTATTATTTATCGTCTCTTTAAACATTTCTCCTTTGCAAATTAGGTTATTCAAACTTTTTTTTTTTTTTTTTTGAGACAGAGCCTCAAGCTGTCACCCTGGATAGAGTGCTGTGGCATCACAGCTCACAGCAACCTCCAATTCCTGGGCTCAAGCGCGTCTCCTGCCTCAGCCTCCCAAGCAGCTGGGACTACAGGTGCCCGCCACAACGCCAGGCCATTTTTTGGTTATAGCGTCATTGTTGTTCGTGGCTCAGGTGTACGTGGCTGGTGCCTTAGCCCGTTGAGCCACAGGCACTGAGCCAGATTATTCAAACGTTTTACTTTCTTAGATTTGTTGCCCTTTATGACCAGAACATCTTTCTTGAGGAAAGGAGACGTGAAAAGTAATGCATAAAATTTTCCTGTTTCCTCTTTAATATTTGAGGTGAGAGAATAAAAAATTGAAGTAAGGGGCGGTGTCCCGTGGCTCATCAAGTAAGGCGCTGGCCCCATATACTGAAGGTGGTGGGTTCAAACCCGGCCTTGGCCGAACTGCAAAAATAGAAAAATCACGGGCAGGGTGTTGTGGCGGTGCCTGTAGTCTCAGCATCTTGGGAGGCTGAGGCAAGAGAATTGCCTAAGCCCAGGAGCTGGAGGTTGCTGTGAGCTGTGTGACACCACGGCACTCCACCGAGGGCAATAAAGTGAGACTCTGTCTCTACAAACAAAACAAAACAACAACAAAAAAATTGAAGTAAAATAAAACTATTGAATCATTTAGAATTCCTTACAATGCTACTTTCCCTTTTTCTGACATTACTAATGCTGACTTAATGTCTTTTATGAGATCCCAAAATCTTTTTCTAAGCTTCAGCTTTGCTGGCGTATTCTTTTTTTTTGAGACAGAGTCTCACTATGTCACCCTCTATTGAGAATCATGGTGTCACAGCTCACAGCAACCTCAAACTCTTAGGCTTAAGTGATTCTCTTGCATCAGCCTCCCAAGTAGCTGGGACTACAGGCACCTGCCACAGTGCCTGACTATTTTTTTTGTTGTAGTTGTCATTGTTGTTTAGCGTGCCCAGGCCAGGTTGGAACCCACCCAGCCTTAGTGTATGTGGCTGGAGCCCTAACCAATGGCCTATGTGTGCTGCGCCTTTTGTTTGTTTGTTTGTTTATTTGTTTTGAGACAGCCTCAACCTGTCACCCTTGGTAGAGTGGCGTGACATCACAGCTCACAGCAACCTCCAATTCCTGGGCTCAAATAAGTCTCTTGCCTCCACCTCCCAAGTAGCTGGGACTACAGGCGCCTGCCACAAAGCCTGGCCATTTTTTGGCTGCAGCTGTCATTGTTGTTTGGCGGGCCCAGGCTGGATTCGAACCTGCCAGCTCAGGTGTACGTGGCTGGCGCCTTAGCCCATTGAGGCACAGGCGCTGAGTCTGTTTGTTTTTTAAGACCGAGTCTTACTCTGTTGCTCTGGTTAGAGTGTCATGGTGTCATAGCTCACAGCAACCTCAAACTCTTGGGCTTAAAAGATCCTCTTGCCTCAATCTCCCGAGTAGCTAGAACTAGAGGTGCCCACTACAACTCCTGGCTATTTTTGTTTTTATTGTTGCAGTTTTGGGCTGGGGCCGGGTTTGAACTCATCATCTCCAGTATATGGGGCCGGCGCCCTACTCCTTTGAACCACAGGCACCGCCCACTCCTGGCTATTTTTTTAGAGTCAGGGTCTGGCTCTTGCTCAGGCTGCTCTCGAACTCCTTAACTCAGGCAATCCACCCACCTCAGCCTCCCAGATTGCCAGGATTACAGGCATGATCCACCGTGCCTGGCCCAGCTTTGCTGGTGTATATAAACATTTGAACAAGAAAGGTATGGATGAGGCTCGGTGCCTGTAGCTTAGCGGCTGGGGCACCAGCCACATACACGGGAGCTGGTGAGTTTTAACCCAGCCTAGGTCTGCCAAACAGTATTGACAAGTACAACTAAAAAATAGCCAGGCATTATGGCAGGCGCCTGTAGTGTCAGCTACTTGGGAGGCTGAGACAAGAGAATTGCTTATGCCCAAGAGTTAGTGGTTGCTGTAAGCTGTAATGCCATAGCACTCTACTGAAGGCAACATAGTGAGACTTTGTCTCAAAAAAAAAAAAAAAAAAGAAAGAAAGAAAGATATGGATGAGACTTGTAAAAATAACTCATGTGTCAAATATTACTGCAGAGCCTAATAATCTTTTATTTTAATAGGAGGCATAAATTAAAATCCATAAGAAGAAGTCATCCAAGGAAATAAAATTCTTGGGGTCATATTCAGCAGTTAATGATTCTGAATAATTCTCTTTATCTTAGCAAGAAACACAGAAAAATAATGTAATACTTGTTTCCCAAGCATGTCCTTTTTAAAATGCAGTTTGAATGTAAATTCTACAACTTATTGCCCAATAATTGCCAAATAATCATTCAATTTTGACTCCCATAAAGAGAGGACGATACCTGTCTCACAGAATTAAGAGAAAGTCCAGAATATTTTGAAAACTCGTAAGTTATACAAACATAAAATACAAAGAAGACAAAAGAGATGAAATGGCTCACAGCACATTTATAGGCTAGTGGCAATAGCCAAAAGCCCAAATTTGAGAGGGTGATATTGTTTCAATATCATTACCAGCTTCTAAGAGAATAGCATGCATTTGGGGGTTGAAGACTTAGGGAGACACTCTCAATGAAACAGCTTAAACTATGTTTTTCTACTGTTAAAATAGGACTTTCGTTTTCCAGTTTATTTCCTTTTATATGAATAGTAAATAATTCTTTGAAAATATATAGCCAGATATAATAAAAGTCAAATTTTATAATAGCTATGTTTAAAGAAAGAAATCTAATGAATGAGTCCTTTTGGAACACTTGCCCCATCACAAAGGTAATAATTACTGCAAAGTTTATTGTTCATTCTGTGTAATCAGGAAACTAAAAGGCAAGACCAGGTAGTAACCTAAATTAGACTTTTAATCTTCTAATTTTAATAAATGCTTTAGAACTCAGTCACTTTGTAAGAAGAGCAATTTCTTCATTTATAGTCATTAATTGATAAGTTGTACACTGACTTATCGTGACTGATCTTTTTTTTTTTTAAGACAGAGTCTCACTTTGTTTCCCGTGGTAGAGTGCCTGGCATCATAGCTCACAGCAATCTCAAACTCTTGGGCTCAAGTGACAGGGTCTTGCTCTAGTTCAGGCTAGTCTTGAACCTGTGAGCTCAGGCAATCCACCTGCCTTGTCCTCCCAGAATGCTAGGATTATAGTTGTGAGCCACCATACGCAGCCCTCATGACTGATCTATTTAAAACTTTTTTTTTTTTCTTTGAGACAGAGCCTCAAGCTGTCACCCTGGTTAGAGTGCTGTGGCATCACAGTTCACAGCAACCTCCAATTCCTGGGCTCAAGCGAGTCTCCTGCCTCCGCCTCCCAAGTAGCTGGGACTACAGGTGCCCACCACAACGCCCGGCCATTTTTTGGTTGAAGTTGTCATTGTTGTTTGGCGGGTCCAGGCTGGATTCGAACCCACCAGCTCAGGTGTATGTGGCCGGCGCCTTAGCCACTTGAGCCACAGGCACCGAGCCTTTTTTAAAACTTTTTGATCAGTTCACTGAAATTTTTTTATCACCTTTAAAAAAGTTACTTCTAATCTCCCATTGCTAATAAATTATAACGATAAACTATACCTGATGGAGAATCACTAGTAGAAAGCATAGTATTAGTATACCTAAAAATTAAAAATAAAAGTTTTATCTAGTCTGAGTCATCTTTTTTTTTTTTTTTTTAGACAGAGCCTCAAGCTGTCACCCTGGATAGAGAGTGCTGTAGCATCACAGCTCACAGCAACCTCCAATTCCTGGGCTCAAGCAAGTCTGCTGCCTCCGCCTCCCAAGTAGCTGGGACTATAGGCACCCACCACAACACCCAGCCATTTTTTGGTTGCGGCCATCATTGTTTGGCGGGCCGGGCTGGATTCAAACCTGCTACCTCAGGTGCATGTGGTTGGCGCCTTATCCCATTGAGCCACAGGCGCCGAGCCTGATTCATCATTTTTTATATGTATGAATAGTGTCATTGTTTGTAGGAACACCTCTGAAAAGTACAAGGATATTCGGCTCGGCGCCTGTGGCTCAACGGGTTAAGGCACCAGCCACGTACACCTGAGCTGGCGGGTCGAATCCAGCACCAGGACCCGCCAAACAACAATCCCGGCTGAAACCAAAAAAAAAAAAAAAAAAATGGCCGGGCGTTGTGGCAGGCGCCTGTAGTCCCAGCTACTTGGGAGGCGGAGGCAAGAGACTCGCTTGAGCTCAGGAATTGGAGATTGCTGTGAGCTGTGATGCCATGGCACTCTATCCAGGGTGACAGCTTGAGGCTCTGTCTCAAAAAAAAAAAAGTACAAGGATATTCTTAGCAGTTCATAATGGACTCTGAGTTTCTATTAACCCACAGAATGAATGAATAATGGCATATTCATACAATGAAATATTGTAACACAAAGAACTGGATTAAAATTAAATTATATGCAACATGGATGTATCTCACAAACATTATATAGTCAAAGGATATGTAACAGTATTAACCCAATAATACAGAATTTAGAAAAAAGTGACTGAAATATGTTGTTAAGGTATATATAATCATGATAAAGGCGGTATGTGATTAGGGCAGGGCATAAGAGGAGACTTCTAGGATGAATTTTTCTATTGTTTGCTTTAAAAAAATGTGTTAAAGGCTCAGTGCCTGTAGCACAGTGGTTACAGTGCTGGCCACATGCACCAAGGTTGATGGGATGGAACCTGGCCCAGGCCAGCTAAACCACAATAATAATTGCAACAAAAATTGGCTGGGTATTGTGGGGGGCACCTGTAGTCTCAGTTACTCGGGAGGCCGAGGCAAGAGAATTGCTTGAGCCCAAGAGTTTAAGATTGCTGTGAGATTGCACTCTACTGAGGGCAACATAGTGAGACTCTGTCTCAAAACAACAACAACAAAAAAAACAACTATTTGTTAGAGTGTACATAGTGTTTTATATACTTCTCTGGATATGCTGAGTTAAATAATAAAGCAGCTTAGTGCCCAGAGCTCAGTGGTTAGGGCGCTGGTCACATACACTGGGACTCGCGGGTTTGAACCCAGCCTGGGCCTATTAAACAACAATGACAACTAAACAAAAAAACAGCCAGGCATTATGGAGGGTGCCTGTAGTCCCAGTTACTTGGGAGGCTGAGGTAAGAGAATCACTTAAGCCCAAGAGTTTGAGGTTGCTGTGAGCTATGATGCTGCATTACTCTATAGAGGGTGACACAGTGAGACTGTCTCAAAAAAAAGGGACTTCTGTCTTTTTTCTCTCTATATTCAGCACTTTCATATATGTGGCATTCAGTAAATTTTTAGTGGCCAGGTGGGAGGTGCCTATAATAGTAGCAATCTGGGAGGCTGAGGCAGGTGGATTGCATGAGCTCACAAGTTCGCCTTTGCATAGCCTTGTACAAACCATGTTGCCTGCCTGGTGGGGCCAGTGTAGCAGCCTTTGCAAGCCTTTTTAGTTTTTCTACTAAAAACAGAAAAACTAGAGGGGTACTGTGGCGGGCGCCTGTAGTCTCAGCTATTTGGGAGACTGAGCAAGAGGATCCCTTGAACCCAAGAGTTTGAGGTTGCTGTGAGCTATCATGGCAGGACACTCTATCCAGGGTGACAGAGTGAAACTCTATCTCAGAAAAAAAAAAAAATTGGGGGGGGGGACCAAACAAATGAGCGAAAATGTCTTTTTGTAATTCCAATGAACAATACTTCTTGCCAATTTTACTACAGTGATATAAGGGATGAAAAGCTTTTCTTTCACAGTGCACAGTAAGTAGTCAATAAACAGCATTACTAGGAAAAAGCTTTGCAAGAAATAGGAAGGGGGGTGGCGTCTGTGGCTTAGTGAGTAGGGTGCCAGCCCATATACCGAGGGTGGTGGGTTCAAACCCAGCCCCAGCCAAACTGCAACAACAAAAAATAGCCGGGCGTTGTGGCGGGCACCTGTGGTCCCAGCTACTAGGGAGGCTGAGGCAAGAGAATCACCTAAGCCCAGGAGTTGGAGGTTGCTGTGAGCTGTGTGATGCTACAGCACTCTACCAAGGGCGATAATGTGATAATGTCTCTTTAAAAAAAAAAAAAGCCAGGTGTTGTGGCGGGCACCTGTAGTCCCAGTTACTTGGGTGGCTGAGGCAAGAGAATCACTTAAGCCCTGGAGCTTAAGGTTGCCATGAGCTATGATGCTACTTCACTCTACACATAGTGAGACTGTCTGAAAAAGAAAAAAAAAAAGAAATGGGAAGGGGTAAAAACACTATCCACAAATTGAAAAGATGAGATGTTAAAAGATTATCACAAAAAGTCAAAACCATTAATAGGCTCATTCATATTATAGGTAGCTTAACTTAATAAAAGGTTCTAATAAATGTGAGGTTTTAAATAAATTAGCAATTCAATTAAAGCTTTCATTGTTCATGAGGCAATAATATCTATATAAAAAGTCTTACAAACCCCTGGAGGGTGGCCTGCCCCCAGAGGCGAAGGCCTCCTGGGACAGTGACCCCATCAGAGCCCAAACTGGACTGAGAATGCCCGGGGCATACTCTTATCACCCCTCAAGAGCCCCAGGTTTGCCTTACAGTGGAGTGCCAGGAGAAAAAACTTCCTTTGGACACTGGAGCAACCTTTTCTGTACTCCTCTCTAATCCTGGTCTTTTATCTCCCAAATCCATAACTATACAGGGGATGT
>CAUYON010106319.1:0-65008 GCA_963573935.1 Arctocebus calabarensis | reverse complement strand
CAGTACTATTTTTATTTTTCCAGTATGTACACTATGCGGTCTATGACCTGCATAGGAGTTTATCTCATATGTTAGTTTTCATAGTTTGTTAGGCTGCTTAGGGTTAAATTCATATTATGTGGCTCTGTGCCTGTGGCTCGGTGGGCTAGGGCGCAGCCACGTACACCTGAGCTGACGGGTTCAAATCCAGCCCGGCCCGCCAAACAACGATGATGGCTGCAACCAAAAAATGGCCGGGCATTGTGGTGGGTGCCTGTAGTCCCAGCTACCTGGGAGGTGGAGGCAAGAGCCCAAGAACTGGGAGGTTGCTGTGAGCTGTGATGGATGCCACAGCACTCTATCCAGGGTGACATCTTGAGGCTCTGTCTCAAAAAAAAAAAAAAAAAAAAAGTAGACTTGCTATTTGATCCTGTAATTCTACTTAGGTATTTACCCAAAATAAAAAAAGACATTTTATCATAAAGACACTTGTACTTGAATGTTTATAGCAGCACAATTCACAATTGAAAAGGTGTGAAAACAACCCAAGTGCCTTTCAATACATAAATGGATTAATAAATTGTGGTATATGTATAACATGGAATATTATTCAGCTTTAAAAAAGGATAGCAATCTTGTATCTTTTGTAATAACCTAGATGGAATTGGAAACCCTTTTCCTAAGTGAAGTATCATGAGAATGGAAAAACAAACACCACATGTACTCAGTACTAAGTTAGAATTAGTCAGTATCTATTTACTCACATGAGAGAAAAAAACTCAATGAAATTCAAGTAGAAAGGAGGAAGATGGGGAAGAAGATGGATAAATTCCTACCCAGTGGGTACATTTCCTACTTGCTGGGTGAAGGACTTTAACCCTACAAAAGCAAACGATGTAACCTAATCATCTGTGCCTATACATCAATTTGAAATTAAAAAATAATTTTATGGATTGTTCCACAATACAGATTGAGTAGGATAATTTATGTATTCTGATTTCTGCTCTTATAACCTGGGTATATAATTTAAAGCATATCAATTAAAGTAATTACATTTTAATATGAGTAAAGGTATAATAGCTTACTTAAAATTATGCTGATTTTTAAAAAAAGCATTTTGGAAAAGTATCATGCTTATTTTCTGTAATGTGTATAAGCATGCACATGTAAACACATTTGCCTGCATATGTGTATTTATGTAGGCACATATGTACATGTGCATATAAACTAGAATTTCATGTTTGGATAGTACCAGGATTAATAGGACAAATTTATGTCATTAATGCTAATTACAATTATATTAAAAGTAGTATGGTTGATGACTGTAGAATAGTTATAGTAAAGATAGAATTTTATTTAGCAATGCCTATACATAAAATACATAATAGTAGCTTGTTGAATTTATTTTTTGCCTATTGCTGATAGAGATAAGAATATTATACTTCAGAGGGGAAATTAAACAGGAAGGAATTATAGAGTCAGTGCTAACTTACAGTTAAGGGTCTTCCTTTAATTTACATGCAATTTTTGGTCTTAGAATAATTCATTGAAAAATAATTTTCCTGCTCTGCAAGCACTATGTTAATTCAGTTTCAGACATTTTCAAACAAAAGAGCAAATACTATATAATTCATGCCATTAGCATGTTACGATTCAGATCAGCAAAGACCCTCAACAATTTTCCTTATCAAGTAGTTACTTCTGGTACTCCAGCAATCTTCTGACTGCTGAGTGTCATTGAGAGCGCAAAGAAAGTCTTGATACCTTGCAGCAAGGGTGGACAGTCGTAGATGACAGAGGATGTGAAATCTGCATGGGCATTTTAGACAAATGGTAGGGTTTAAGAATAGAAAAGAGAAAGAGGGTCAGGTACAAAGCAGAGGGAATAAACACAGCGTATCTGATGGATGGTCAGGAAACCTGGCTTTGTATGAACAGTGAGAGATACAGCTAAAGAAAAATAGGGAAGATAAACAACTTTGCAGATGTGAGAGATATGAATAAATTTGATTTTAAGCCTATTTAATTTCTCTGATACTGCAGTTTTCAAGGAGACCTTTATAAAGTATAAAGTAGTTGGCCTTTAAACATTTAGTACATGAAATGCAATGCTGGGAAGAATCAGAGCAACAGCTAGAGGATGGAATATCTTCTGCCTACGGGTGACAGCTAACTTGAGGAGGATGAGTCATTGTTGGAGAGCACTGCAGCATCCTTTGCGCTGGGAACACTGGTCATTTATCTAAGCTGTCTCTTGCTACTGGTCGTGTTTGACATTTTTCTTATTTGGTATGTTGGGAAAAAATAACATGAGACAACCATAACTACAGGCTCAAAATGAATACTTTTAATTTGAGACATGAGTTGATTGTATTATTTATTTTCTCCTTTGAACATTGTGCTTTTTTTATTTATAAATGTTATGGAGATACAAATGTTTTTGGTTTCATGGATCACTTCTATAATGCTTGAGTCAGGGCTATTTGTGTGTCCATCACCCAGATAGTGTTTATTATACCCTCGTCCCCTACTTGATTTCCACTGAGGTTTACTTCCCTTTGTGCAAATGTGTGCTCATCAGTTCCAATTTAATAATAAGCACATGTGGTTGTTTTTCTATTCTTTAGGTATTTCACTTAGGATAATGGTCTCCAGTTCCATTCAAATTATTGCCAAGGGCATTAATTTACCCTTTTTGACGGCTGAGTAGTGTTTCATGGTGTATGTATACCACACTTTGTTAATCTGCTCATGAATTGATAGGCACTTGGGTTGATTCCACATCTTTGCAATTGTGAATTGTGCTGCAGTAAACATTGGAGCACAGATGTCTTTTTGATAAAATGATTTCTTTTCCTTCAGGTAAATACCCAAGAGTGTGATTGCAAAATCTAATGATAGGTCTACATTTAGTTCTTCGAGGAGTCTCCCTACTGTTTTCCATAGAGGTTTTATTAATTTACAGGCCCACCAACAGCATATAAGTATTCCTGTTTCTCTGCACTTGTGCCAACATTTATTGTTTTTGGACTTTTTAATAAAAGCCATTCTAACAGGGAAAAGGTGTTCTGGTACTTTTAATTTGCATTTCTCTGATGATTAGTGAGGTTGAGCATTTTTTTTTAATGTGTTTATTGGCCATTTGTTTATCTTCTTGTGAAAAGATTCTGTTCACATCTTTTGCCAAAAACAAATAATCCCATTAAAAAAATGAAAGTGTGTGTTTTGAAATCTCATCCCAGAGTGAGGTTATTAGTCTTATTTGCTTTACTTTATGCCATCTCTCAGTTAATTTAACACAAATATTAACAAAAGTACATTGCAATTTAGCTCAACAAATCTTTATTAAGTACCTCCTATGAGCAATACAGTGATATAAGAAGGCAAAATTTTTGGTTTGATTGGAATACAGAGTATATGGGAAGTGTAAAAGCAGAAAAAATTGGAACTATAAGCTGTCATATTGCACTAAATTGATACTATACAGGGTTTTGAGCCCTCGGTTTTTGTAGGTTTTTAGATGGTACATGAGAATTGAGCTTACGAGTTGTTTTTAGGTGGTACAGAAGGACATATTTGGCTGACTTGTACTGTTTTATCCAAATACCTTTTGCTGATGTTCATTTAAATAGATGATCCATTTCTCAAATGGCAGGTATTAAAATTTAATCAAAATATACTAAACAGCACTAGAAAATATTCGGTACTATTAAACTTCAGTGTTAAGTATACTTCACTTGAAAATAATAGCACAAAATACACCGGCTAAGGAAAACAACTCTTCATTATTGTCCAGATGGACTCAGGGAGCCTATATTCCTCACCATGATGCTTATACACAAAGCAAAGAATGTTTTAGTAATGTTACTTAAATAAAAGGAGGAGAAAAATATTTGCCATTCTTCTAAGGAATGAGTCAATTGTTATGTAGCCCACTGTTTAATTCAGGGCTGTGATACCTTAAGAGCCTTTGTCAGTTGGAAAAATACCCCAGAGAACGGTATAGATGTCATGTGGAATATTACTCCCCACCCCAGGAATCTAATTAGATGAGAAATATTTCTATCAACCAACCAGTCAGGCCAGTATCAATAGGTAACTTTTAGCATCACTCACTTTATTTGGTGAATTCTCCCAGGGCAGCTCAAATGTTAGCTTTTATGGAGAAAAGATCTCTCTACTCCATTCTCACTGATATGCTCTTCTCTCCTTCTTCCTCTTCTTCTCCTTTCCTTCTCTCCCCACCCCATCTCTTTTTTGAATATATGCACTTGGTACTTATAAACTAAATAGTTAAGGCTGACGGACTGATGAATTACCCTCAGTGTGTCACCAAGACTAATTCTCAATTATTAATGGCTAACAGAATTCCAGTATACTTTTTGATATAGAGAGCCAACTATGTTTGGATAAGCTATTGATGGATGCAAAAAAAAGAGGGGAAATTAAAATTGCTATCAATTGAAAAATATGGAATTGAAGAGAAAGTGTGATATGGGCCCTCGTGCTTTTGATGAGGGCCATGTTTTATTCTGTACAGTTGGTTAAAATGTGGTTAAACTAAGATTTCCAGGATTTTTTATAAATGCAGGCATTCGTCAGATACCTGCTTTTGTGGTGTCCATTTTGCAAATAAAATTAAAGATCTTGTTCACAGGTCATGTGAGTGGTCTATGAATAATGACCCTCTTTGACAAAAAATGAAACCTCGTGATAGAGTGAGTTCCCTGGCATTAGAGATAGTCGTGAGGAATGGACATGACAATTGTTTGGGGGTCACGTAGTTAATATTTCTTTATTGTGTTGGAGTTCAATTAGATTTGAGTTTCCCAGCCCAAATTTGATGCTAAACCATGTACTTCAAGAATAGGACACAAAATGGGCTGACCAAGGAGCTAAAATTGCCATCATTGAGCAAAGCGGGAAGGAGGGAGTCAGTGTGACAGAGTGAAAACTTATTTGGGGATAGGGAAATTTTTTTATTGATAACCTTTAACCTGATTTTCTATAATTTATAGTGAAAATGCAGGTTCAAGTTATTGACACTTGGAACTGCACTGAACTAAACTGAATTCTGGCTTTTCTTTCCCCAAATTAATGGTTTAGTAACAATCCCTTAAGAACAGATGCCAAGAAGCTCACCATCATACCATCACAGTTGGTACAGGTTTATAGAAAGATTGGGTGGCATTCATGTCAGACAGAGCCTGTATCTGTGCAGACTGCTAAAAGAGGTAATAGTCAGCAGCGTCCAGGGCACAAGTTAAGTGAGAGGGCTGGTGTCAGGGATCAAGGACTAAGGCAGCAAGTGCACTCCTGGCCATCTAAATCCAATGGAACTTAGTAGACCGGATGTGGTGGCTCACACCTATAATCCTAGCACTTTGGTAGGCCAAGGTGGATGGTTGGATCGCTTGAGCTCAGGAGTTTGAGACCATCTTGAACAAGAGTGAGACTCCATCTGTATTAAAATCAGAAAAACTAATCAGGCACTATGGCAAAAAATGCTTGTAGTCTCAGCTGCTTGGGAGGCAAAGGCAAGAGGATCACTTGAACCCAGAATTTGAGGTTGCTCTGAGTTATGATGATGTCATAGCATTCTTCCCACGGTAACAGAGTAAGAGTCTGTCTCCAAATAAATACAAATAAAAATGAAATAAAAATAAAATAAAATCCAGTTGAACTTCAGGCAGAGAAGGCCAGCACCATGGACAGCTCTTCAATGCTGTGGTGCAAAAGTAAAGCCCAGGGGTTGGCATGAAAGAACTGTGTTCAGGTCCTGGTTCCACCTCTTTCTAACTAATGATGTCTACTATGGAAAAGTAATTTACTTAATGCAACCCTGAGTGTTTTCATCTGCAGGACAGTAGCACTGTCTGTTCTATATACTTCTCAGGATACACATACTAAATTGCAAGAGAAAGCATGTCTCGGTGATGCAAATTAAAGATGTTAATATGTTTTTATTAACCTTTCACTTTGAATTTGACTTGTATATACCCAAGGTTGTATTATGTTAATGAAAATTGCTAGCTTTCCCTCCAAGTTTGAAACAACAAATAAACTGAGAAGAAAAACCAGGATACTGTAAGCATGTGTTTATTTTATTGGTGAAAGAAGGGAACGAGGATTTATTGTATAGATACCATGTAGGTTCAGACACAGATGCTGTTTAATTTTTATAACCACTCTGTGTACCTAGAAAGGAGTAGAGAAAACATATTCCTCCTGTCAGTCCTGATGTGTGAAATGGGTGACACATGACATGATGTCCCACATGCAGGGGTCAGACTCTCAGCTTTCCCAAGGGTGACCTCTTCTGAAGGTTTTCCTGATGGCAGGAAGCAGGAGTGAAGGGCAGAGAGAAAGTTAGGGTATAGAATGCAACTCAGGCTCTGGAAAGGGGGTATCAGAGTATCCACGGCCAGGTAATGGAGCCAGGTATCCAGGAGCCACTTTGGAAGGAGGTGGTGGATCAAACTTACTGGGATAACCCAGGTTTTTGCTGAGATTGCTGAAGTTTGGCAATTGGGGGCTATCCTTAACCAACTGCTACTGAAGGAAATTAGAAATCACGCTTAGATATCTGTGTATAATAACTTTAGGTACTACAATGGCAACTTAGGAAAAAGCATTTGTCTTTATAGTTAGCATATTTTTAAGGGAATGGAAGTCTTGTATCATTGGCATTTATTATTTCTGTCTTCAATGAAACCAAAGTATCTTTCATGTAATCCCCTTAGATATTTTTATTAGACTTAATTTGAATCATTATTTCAGAATGATTGATTTTTTATGAGTATAAATTTTACATGTTAATTGGTAAATATAAAATGTTGGTAATGGGAAATGATTGAGTAGCAAAGAAATGCCCTTAATATCTTTCAATTATAGCTTGTCATGTGTACTTAAGGATGTAGACAACTTTTTGAAACAGGGAGCTTTGGAAGACTACTATTGATATTCTTTTATGTGAACGTGAGCTTGGATGAGTTTTTTTTTTTTTCTTAACAGTTTGATAGATGTTTGTGATTATCTGTTCAATGACCCATTGAATAATAGGTTGAAGAAGCTGCAATTTTCTGCCTATGAAGCATTTTAGATCCATTGACAGAAGGGAATAATTATTGTATGAGGCTGTTGTCCCTTAGAACTCTCAAGAGGAAAATGTTAGTGATTAGATAGTTATATAATGATTTATATAATAGAAGGAACACTGGGGTTGAAATCAAAAGATACAAGTTTGAATTCTTGTTTCAATACCCTACCCACCAGGCATGTGGCCTTTGGTAAGTTGTTTAAACCTTCTGAGCCACAGTTTGATCCTGTGAAAATGGGGATCTCCACCTATGCCAGAGAAATGTTATGAAACTACATTAAATGATGTAGGAAAATAAACTTTTAATGCATCTTCTTTTTAAAAGAAATAATTAATAGTAATTCTCCTTTGTGATTATTTTCTACAGAAAGTGAGTGAGAAGGTTGGAGGAGCCGAAGGAACCAAACTAGATGATGACTTCAAAGAGATGGAGAGGGTAAGTTCTTCACCACTTGGAGTTCTTCTTAACATAAGATTGTCCACCATAATAAGAGAACCAGAGAAAGGGGAAAGGGAACACTGTTCACCACTGATCTCTGAGAATGTATTTTATTACTTTAAAAAAATACTGTCTTTTTAGTGTGTATTTTAGGGCAGAAAATGTAGACTATCCTGTCTTTCCTTTGTACTATCCTGAGAACAAAACATCAGTGAAAATGAAATGTCATACTGCACTTTTCCTGGTGGATTTTATCATCACTTTTCCAAGTAAGGACACCACAGAGCTGGTGTTTGAATTAGGGAGAGGTGGGAAGAAAAGAGAAGGTGTAGAATGACGTTCCAAATGTTTTCAGGAGAGCGGCAGTTACTCTCTGGCTTTAGAGGATTTGCTTGACTGGACTACGTCAGCCAAGGCAGCTGGGCAGTTTTTGAGCTTTCCAGTCTTGCCTCAGCTTGACTGAAGTCTACATTAATCCCAGTTTCTCATCTCTGACTGTCTTAAATAATACCTGCTCTTTGAGAAAAGCTAGTAGCCACTGATATTTGTGGTTCTTGAAATAGTATTATTTTACCCTTTTCTACAGCATCCGAGTCTCCAGACACTGACACACATTCCCAGAATGACTTGGCTCTAACTCCTCCCCTCCCAATAATACAGGTACATATTGGGTTTCCTCAACCCTCCCGATGAACAGCCCCTTGGGTCTGTTAATTTGCATTGGCCCCTGTCCGTCCTTGGTGCCCCTTATTCTTCGATGCCCCTCTCTCTCCCATCTGTCTTCCCCCATCTCCCAGAGAGCATTTATAGTCTTTTCTGTGGCCAGGGTAGTGTCGCTGATGACAGATTAGACATGTACTTAGGAATTTGGAACTAAGTACTGGGAACCAGAATTTGGCTCTTCATTTTATCATCTATCAGGATTAGAGGGAATAAGCTAGGTAGCTCACAGTCTAAATCAGACTAACATTCTGTTTCTTAAATAAGAGTAAAGAGAATAAGAAATTTGGAAAACCGAGTAGTTTATCACTGAGCAACTGCTTAGACCATTGGAGGCTTATTTGGCTATGAAATATATGCCAATCTTATAAACTAATTGAAATAAAAGAGCATCTTACAAGGATTTTACATTAGGCAAATACCAACAGAAATTCCTCTGAGTCTGAATTAAAGTATCAAGTTTATTTTCCTAATTCATAGAAAAATTCTTAAGCATTTATTTCAGTATGTAGGCACTCCTGCAACAGAGCAAACATCTGATTGTTTGAAGAACCTTTTCATTGTTCTGTATTGAGTTTATACCTAAATACATTGAGAGATTAAGATTTTACTGCAGTGCAGAAATTGTTTTAATCCACCTTACTCCATGCATTTTTTGTTTTGTCGCTGGCTCTATTGCAGATTTTGTGTTGTCTACCATGCTAAATTTACATTTGTGATATAAAATTTCTGTGGTATCTGAAAAGCACTGTGCTTTGGATTCAGACTCTCGAAATCTTTTTTTCAACTATTATATATTATTCAAAAAAATATTTTAGCTCAGTGTTCCCAAGCCTACAGAAGAATCACCCTTCCATAGTTGGTTTTCTGTTGATCAGGCATTTGGAGTAGAGAGATCTTTGTTCAGTTATATTCTCAGAGGAGCAATTAGCCAACAAAATAGGTAAATGAGAGGTTTGCATCTAGCAGTACTAGGGAGAGACAGAAGTGGGTTTTCCCAGAGGTGTTTGTCTAATCAGCTGCCCCAGCACTTTCCTGCTGGGATGCAGGAAACTCACCCTCCTCCCTGAAGAGCTGACTGGGAGGCATCCTGTTCTGTGTTGACTCCAAGACCCTGACGAGGTGATTGCTCTCTTTCTCTTAAATGCCTTGCATGGAATTGTTTCTGTTTTTGTTTTAAATATTGTGTGTTGCTTGCAAGCTTTTTAAAATACAGGCTAAATTTCTTCCTATGCTGCAGACATGTAGTGGATTTTTTTTTTTGAATAGCTGCAAGGGTTTTTTGATGAGAGGAATTCTGAAATTTGAGAGATCTCTGGTTCCCTCTGAAATTTCCATAAATTTCTACAGTGATTATGTGTGTGTGAGTGTAGTTACATTCATTAGTTCACCTGGAAAATCTGTAAATGCCTCCATGTGCCAGGCATTGTGGTAAGAAGATTAAGGCCCTGCCTGCAAGGGGCTTGCAGTTTTGATGAACAAAAAATAGGCACATAAATGAGGAGCTTACAGGACGTGGTGCTTGGTATCCTGGGAAGGGTTCCCCTAGAAGACCTAAGAGAGGCACTGAACTCAGACTGAGTAGGTCAGTAGAAGCTTTCTAGGAGAGAGAGTGCCTGAGCTAAAATCCCAAAATTTTCTCTTGTCCCTACATATATGGGCAATGTGGAATTCCAAGCCAAGGGACATAGTTTCTATTCGGAAGCCTGGGAAAAGTGTCCTTGGAAATCCTGTCTGTTGAAACCAGAAGGAATCCTATGTCAGAAACATGACTATAGCCCCTTTAATAAAAATTATTATTTTTTTTTAAGGGGAAGCCTTGAGTTTTAAGAGGAGCAAAATGTTGAGAAGGAACAGAAAGAATGCCATTCCATGTGAGAGTGCAAAAGCGAGGACTGTTGGTAGAGGGGGGCATATGGAAAAGCCAGTGGGAAGATGTCCATGGCCATTATCATCATGCAGTCTGTCAGTCACTGGGTGCAGAGGGGTTCAGTCTTTCTAACAACTCCATGTAGAAGAGCTGGAATTAATGAGTAGAAACCATGGTATGATAGACTCTAGCTCAATATAAGAAAAAAATTTTTTGACTATTAAGAGCTGATTAAAAAAAAAAAAGGGCAGAAATTCTCTATCACTGCTCATGTTCAAAGAGAGGCTGAACGCACAGATCCCAGCTGTGGTGTGAAGCATACTAGTCATCTCTTGTGAGTTTCATGGTTAATAGTTTGTTACTAATAATGTCACTTTTTAATGATGCCACCCTTACTGGATTTTGATGATCTTTTTCCAATGGAAGAGATAGGAGTCAAGTTCTAGGCAGTGTGCTCACAGTGACTATAGCTATGGGTGTGTCTGACGCTGGCCCTACCCACAGATGTCTCCCTCGTGGTATGGCAGGAGAGGAGGTGGGGAGCAGGATCACTCTTCTAAGACACCCACCCACTGGTGCGCACTCATAAGAAGATCCCCAAATAAGGTGAACTTTAACGACATTTTCTGCTTAGCCTAAAACTCAGCGATGACAAGCTTGTTCTAAGTTACATGTTTATAGTAAATTTCCAAGCTTCTAATCCATTAATGGTAATAGCCAAGATTGGCAAAAAAAAAATACAGTAGAGCAATCTAGCCTAATATCTTGTTTATTTTTGTTTTTTAGCACACTGTTTGCTAGTCAGGCTTCCTGAATACACACATGACTCCTGTAAAGTAGGGCAGTTTGGGGACAGGTACATTAACTCTTCTCAGTCAGTTGGGAGCTATTCACAACGTCATTCTTGGACCAGCCTGTGTCTCACTGACAGTCAGAGTTTCCCAGGAACTTTTGCATCATTTCCCTGATTGTTTATGTAGTTGTTCTCAGTACTTAAAAGTAGGTGTGTGTGTGCTATTAATACTTGCAATTTCTAAACTTTAGTGATAGAAACATTAAAAATTTGAAAAGATTTTAGTGTTTCATATGACATCTTGACATGTATTTTAGGTAACTACTGCGAGTTACCCCATGTCCCAGTAGGTGCTTAATTCACCTATTTGTCAATGATTGTTAAACAGACTGTGCGTCATTTACGGTGTCTGATACTTTCTTACACACTACTCTGCTTCTCTGTGGCAGCATCTCTATAATGTGCCACTGACAGCATGAAATGATACCTTTCAGCCCTGTTGTTGCTCCACAGAGAATGTCATGTTGTTCACAAGTGCTTCTCCAGTGAAGAAAGGTAACATTCAGGTGCCTCTGGAGCAATAACCCCATTGCAGTCCAGTCAGTGCCTTTCTGTTTGCTAGCATCTTGTCTCGAAGGACTGAGACAGCAGGTGAAATGGCCAGCATCACCCACAGACTCAACATGGCAATCCTTAGTGAAAAAGTAGCACCTAGAACAGCCATTGGCACTTTTTATTTAAAAAGTATTTTAGGGGGGCGGTGCCTGTGGTTCAAAGGAGTAGGGTGCCGGCACCATATGCTGGAGGTGGCGGGTTCAAATCCAGCCCCGGCCAAAAACTGGGGAAAAAAAAAAAGTATTTTAGAGGTTTTTGGGCTAAAGGACCTCTAAGGTCTCTCCTGTCACTTTTTCCCAGTGCTGTTGAAACACAAAAGCATTGGCAGTGTTTAAGGGAACAAGTATGACTGTGTTCTAATAAAACTTTAAGGATACTGAATTTGAATTTCTTATAATTATGTTCAATGAAGTAGAAGTCTCATTTTTAATTCTTTTAATCATTTAACAATGTAGAGACCAGTAGTAGTCTGAATTTGGTCCACTGGACATAGTTTGCCATCTCTTGATTTAACAGAAGAAGAAAAATGTTACAGGAAGTACAAAAGGTTAAGAGAGCTATTTTCCTCCCCCTCTGAAGCTGTAAATTATAAAACTTGAAAATAGAAAAAGAACTTCCTGATGTTAGAGTGTTGAGGGTTGCTAATATCTTGGTGTTCAGAAAATTGGAGGAAAAACTTAGATAAATACATGCCTATACATCTGTTCTTTTTCCACAAAAAGTTTCATTTCACACAGGAGTTTTTATATCCTAAAAGCTTGTCTGTATTTGTGTGTATATGTATATACATACACAGTTTTACCTCCTTTAAACTGCCTTTCCTATGGATTCCCACCCCCATTCTGGGCAAGGTTAGTGGAAGATGGAGACTCAGAAATTTATGGAAGTTGTAATTAGGGTGAATCAAAACTTATTTTCAAGTAGGAATTGAAAATGTGGGACATTAAGGAAATAAACAGGGTCTGTCCTAAATTCAAAATGTGATAATAAGCTCTTATTAGATATAATAATCCTCATTCTAATTTTATCAGTCCTGTTAATAAGAGAATATATTCTTAGATATTGCATGTTTAGGTCTGTAAATAACTTTCTTAGCAAGTGCCTGAAAAGGTACATGCAGGATTCTCACAGGGTTGTGGCCCGCAACTTGGCTATGGCTGGCACAGTACCTTTTAGCAGAAGATTCCTGGGCATTATTATTGAGAACAGCGATGGAGAGAAATTAGAAATTGGTCAGCCTCCTACTGGCGATGAGTTCAAAATATCAAATGAAAAAAAAATCAAATGGCTGTTGCTATGGTATTCTTATTTTAGAAACCTTCCAATTCATAACCTTGGGACTATTGTTATTCTCATAACAATGTCATTTTTGTGTGACCTCAGGAAGCTCATTTCCCTTCTTCAGGCCTCAGACTTGGACATCTAATAAATTAAAGCTTTGGACTGGATGCTATACTGGTCTCTTCTTCTTTCACTTTTTAACACTATCAATTATCTATCTGAGTACACTCAAGGGCAAGAGCCTAGTGAACGAATTTGGCAAAAGCTGTCCCCTCTTTGGTGTACGTCTTAATGGGGAAACACACAACTAACTGTATGAATAAAGTTGTTTTCAGAGGTGGATTTCAAGTGGATGTTATTTTTTACTCTAATCAAAGCAGGTTACATAGAACTTGTCCTATAATGATGCCTGGATTAAACAACCAAAAGTAGCGAGAGAGCCTTCCTCAGTGGGCACAAAGACTGAAAAGACCTGGGTGGTTTGAGCTCCTTGCTGGGAGACTTTAGTCAAGCCATAAGGTTTGCTGGAATAGCTTTTATTCCTGCTTCCTTTTTTAGGATAGAATCCTACTCCAGGGACCAAATGTAATGTTGGTATCTCTGTGATCTCCTTAGATCACTGGTGTTAGCCAAGCTAGTGGCTCTATTTACAGAGCATGAGTAGCTGGGCTCTGTATTCATACAGCTAAATGCAAAAAAGCGCATTCTGCACCCCTAATGAGGACTAGTTTTCACAGCCTTGCTGATCTCACCATGGGGACCCAGCCTCCATGAAAAGGCCTATGAAACTGAGGGTATGTGGTTCTGAAAGTTGCATGGGAGAGCCCCCATTTCACAGAGTCCCAGGGTAGAATATTCTTGTGGGTGAAGCTCCTGCAGACTTTAAGGAATTTCAAAAATAAAACAGAAGATGGGACAGCCAATGCTTTCCTTTTGATGCTGTGTGTTGGGAGATGCCCTTGTTGCCTATCATTTTTTTTAAAAATTAATTGTTTTTATAGGAGAGGGAGTCTCAGTCAGCTAGGCTGATGTGCAGTGACATGATCATAGCTCACCAGAACCTTGAATTCCTGGAGTCAAGTGATCCTCCTGCCTCAGCCTCCTGAGAACCTCGGACTACAGTTACCCACCACCACACCCAGCCGACATTTTAATTTTTTAAAGACGGGGTCTCACTGCATAGTATCAGGCTAATATAGTTGCCTTTTTCTGAAGAGCTTTTGTTTTCAAGTATATAGTAGTAGTTACGAACACAGACCCTGGAGTCAGAATTGGTCAAGTTTCTTAATCCCTCTGTATCTAATTCCTTATCTACATTATAGGGTTTGTGAGTATTAGATATGTAAAGATAATTGTAGTCCTTAGAATAGTTTCTGACAAATAGAAAATACTTTATGATACTCATGGTTATAGTTATTAAGGATAGTGGTGGAGAGAAGTTGGAAATTGGCCAGCCTTCCAGAAACAGAAAACATCAAGGTATCAAATGGTCATTGGATAATTTGATTTTTGTGGTACTTTTTCTTAGAAACTGACTTTTGGAATTGTTTTCCTTCTCATTATAGCCATACATTTGACATCTGATTCCATAATCTCTGTCATAAAGAAATTAGGAGATTTGCATTTGTCTTCCATCACACAAAGACAGCGGAGTTTCAGTGTCTGTGTTCTTTGAATCCATTTCCCTGACGTAAGATATTCTGTGACTATAGTACATAGTAGTTGATTGACCTTTTGCTGGTGCTACCCGGACCTTCATGGATGGCTGCACAAGTTGTGTCCTGCATAACTCCAGGGGGCGACTGTTGACTTACAAAATCACTGTCTAGGATTCTTTCTAAGGTAATGTTATGCCAGATAACCTCACAAGAAAAAGTATGTTTTCCTCTGTTGCTTCTAGTAACACAGAGTAATAGGACTGCCATGGAATCTGAAATTATTAAGTATTGAAAAACTGAACTGAAATATAAAATCTTCTAATGTGTGGGTTAAGGAATGGAAGAAGGCTTACTCCATGCAAAGTGGACTTTATGTGTAGATGTATAGGTTATGGGAGAGTTTCTTAGATTTGAGAGAGAAGTCCTGGAACTCCAATAAGAAAACAAACAAAAGCTTCCTTCAACTTATAATTATTAAGGGTAATGTCTTAACTATTAAGAATACCTAAATTTCCACATTAAAAATTGATTGCTTTCACTCAAACCTATGTCATATATTACCCACACATACCTTGGAAAGGAGAATGCATTTATTCTCACTTAGACATTTACCCTGAAGAGTGAAGAAAAGCATCATATAGGTTGATAAGAAGAGGATTTCATGAAGGAAGGCAGAGAGGACCTAACACCTCTGAGCAGCTTCCCTGGGCTCTGCATATGGGGAGGGCAAGAACCTGGCAAAAGTGGTTTCCTGTGGGCTATTGAAAGCAAATACCATTCAAAATGTTGTGAGGAATGAACCAAAAATTTTTGTTTGATAAGGTTGATAAGAAAAGGATTTCATGAAGGAAGACAGGATCTAACTGCTTTGAGCAGCTTCCCTGGGCTCTGCATATGAGGAGGGCAAAAAAACCCTGGCAAAGGGGTTTCCTGTAGGATATTGAAGGCAAATACCATTCAAAATGTTGTGAGGAATAAACCAAAAGCTTTTGTTTAGACTTAACCAAAAGTTCAAAGACCTAGTAGACATGTTTGCTCAAGATTTTGTATCCTTAGGATGTTCTCAGAGGTTAAAAAATGTTCCCTTTTTTTCTTGAATCAATAGGGTTGATGTTGCCTTATTCTTTCTTTAGGGCAGTGAAATCTGCCACATGCCTAACCACTGCGGGCATCCAAAATACCTTTGGGGCAAAATATGTTTCATCTAGTCACCTTATTTTTGTCAGAAGATAATGTATACTTTGAAACAAATTTTAGGGAATTACCACCTTCCTTCTCAGACAAATAGGCTTCCCAAATCTTGATAGAACCCTGCTGAATACAGCGGCATTTTTTGTTACTTATTTTCTCATTTCAGAAAGTGGACGTCACCAGCAGAGCTGTGATGGAAATAATGACTAAAACAATTGAATACCTTCAACCCAATCCAGGTAAGGGGCCATATTGTCTGTTCACCATCTGCCTTCATGTAGTTTTTGGCTTCTCTTTGATAGATGTTTTAAGTTTGGTATGTGCATCTATGTTCTCTATCTACTTTTCTTAGAAGTTCCATGACTTCTCATTTGGCACTTTGGCTGAAGAGAGGGTTTTTTTAAAGCCCACCATGAAGTAGCTGGAAGGTTCATGGTATTTTATCCATCTGTGGTGTGTTTAACTAACAGTGTGTGTGGACAGCTGGAGTCTCACAATATCAGAGGAGCCACAAGGTGTTTACCTTTAATTTTAAAGTGATAGTAAGAAGAAAATTGGGGTGGTTTTTAGACCCCCAAACCCCAATAATTCCTAGAAGTTGTGAAAAAATAGGCAGTTGAATAGTTTTTGTGACATGCAGAGAGTTTCTTTTCATATGACGTGACTGAAGTTTTTGGAGGGTTATTCTTGATTCTGGTTCTTCTCCAAGCACGTCACAGAGCAGCATTTGTTCCTGCTAACTTGGTATCCTCTAAGAAAAAGGAGTAGCAATGGAGCTAATGGACCTACATCTTGATAAGAGAACCAGATAGAATCGGTGTAATCCCTGTAGGCACCTAGTGGAGCAGAGCCGAGCAGAGCGGCTCACCTCATAGACCTCGATGTCCTTCCTATGTATCAGTTCCTAACTGCAGGGTGGAGAAACTTGAAGCAAGGCTCAATATCTTTGAATGAGATGTATTAATATTTGGAAAACTGCTTAGTCTTCAGATAGTTTCTGTGGGAATTTCTGGTTGGGGTGTCTTTTATGGTCATAGGAAAGATGGTACAGCAACTGCCTCAGCTCAGTGGGTTTGAATACTGACCATTAGTGGGTATGGAATGGAGAGGGTGTGGAATAAGAGGAACCAGGTGTGGCAGGAGTATGTGCTGGCCAGCTCTCCACTGCCCCGCCTAGCTCTCCTTCCGTCGCTATTTACCTGTGACCAAAACAGCTGCTATTGTGAAGATGAATAAACTATGCCAGAATAGCATTCTGATTCTTTTTCCTTCTTAAAACACATTAGAAATGAGCTAACATGAGGGAGGAAAATATTGAAGAACATAAGGAATTTAACTGAAGGTTTTCAAATAGTTCACAAGTTGGTCGAAGCAGCAAAATTCAAGTTTCTAATTTTTACCCAGAACCTTCTTGGTGACTTTTATATTCCACAAAGGTGCAGAGATCTCTTGGAAGCACATTTATTTCTCAGCATTTAAACAACTTATAATAGATCAAGGTGATGCTGGCTCTGAATAAGTAAGATCTGGCTTGTAAGTAAGTTCTGACTGAGGCCAAGTCCGAGTTTACGTGGTTAGCCAGTAGGTAGGGTCAGTGGAGGTTGATATTTTGCAGGTACTTTGGAAGTGTGATAACTGTATCAAACTCTTCCTCTAGAATGCTTGTGGGCCTTCAGAGCCTGTGGTTCTGGAGGTTAAACATCTTTTAGGTTCTTAAAACTCAGTTTCTAGTGAAATGAGGACCACAGAGATTTTAATTAATTTTCAAAAATCTGTGGATCTGCTCTGGAAAGGTTTCATATACACTCTTGCCCACCTCCAAAGTGACATTTTAAAAAGGCAAATGTGATGATATTATCATCTTTCATAAAACCCTTCAGTGGCTTTTCATGCTTTTAGGATCACATTTCAAATGCTCCATGTGGTTTACAGGGCGCTGTACATGGTCAGCTTGCCCTTTCCTTTGCACCTTGCTAGGCCAGCATGAAGGTCACTTAGAAGCCTTCTTTGGCTCCTGAGCACATTAGGTTCCCCTGTCAATGTCCCTATTGTAGTCTCATGCTTTGAAATTGCATAATGTTTATGGCTTTGTTTTCCGTTCCCTATGAGGAAAGGGATGTGCCCATCTTACTCATGGCTGCTTCCCCAGGCCCCAGCTCAGGTTCAGGCATCCAGCAGGCACTTGAATATTTAACTAAATGAATTACAAAGTACGATTGACAGTGGCTAATGGAATAAAACTGCTCTAATACCAAGGATAGACGGAAAAATTCTTCCTTTGGCCTAAACCATCAGATAACCCCATATAATGAGCATTTATTTAGCACCTACATTTAATGTTATGCAAAGACAATTCTAGATGCTTTGGGGTAGGATTAAGACCAGGTTTGGACCCTTGTCCTCTGGAACCTCGTGGTCTAACAGGATAAGTTATGTGTATTCTGGGGAGAGTGACCAGAAGACTTTCCAGCAAATTCCTTCTGGAAATTCCAACTGACTAAGAAGATGGGGAAAGATGAATGGGGTTCGCAAGCCTAAAGGTCTGCCCTGTGAAGCAGAGATTTTGACAATATGGAATGGACAACTGTAATGTCCTCCAGCTTGGGCTGTGAAATTATCACAAAAGGAACAGCCTTAACCAGTACAGATTTCTAAGCTCTCTTAAGTAAGAAATAATTTGAATACAAAAAGTACTGAGCACGAGTTTCCTTCTACTGGTTATAAGCCCCTATTCTCAAAGTGTTTAAGAGCAAAGATCATTGGAGAAGGAATAATTATAGGGAAGAAAAGGTGCTAAATCAGTGTTGTCCAATAGAAATATGATGCAAGCTGCATGTAATTTTGAATTCTCTAGGAACCCTATTGAAAAAGTAAAAAGAAAGGTGAAATTAATTTGTAAAAGGTATCTTATTTAACCTCGTATATGCAAAATATTGATCAGTATTGGTAATTACTGAAATATTACACATTTTTGGCCAGAAACGGTGGCTCACTCTGGCTACATTCCTCTAATCTTAGCAGTCTGGGGAGTCGAAGCCAGAGGATTGCTTGAAATTACAAGTTCAAGACCAGCCTGAGTGAGAGCAAGGCACCGTCTCTACTAAGAATAGAAAAAATTACCCAGGCATTAGCTGTAATCTCATTTACTCAGGATTCTGAGGCAGAAAGAAAGAGGAAACCAAGAATTTGAGGTTGCTGTGAGCTATGACACCAGGGCACTCTAGCCTGGGTGACAGAGTGACTCTGTCTCAAAAAAAAAAAAAAAGAATATGTCCTTTTTCCTCACACTAAAATTTGAAATTTGGTGTATATTTTATACTTATAGCACATCTTAATTTGGACTAGCCACATTTCATTGTCCAATAGCTCCCTGAAGCCAGTGGCTTCCATAGTATCACAGCACTAAATAGTTTGCCCTTGACACTGTTCTATGATGAAACTATAATGTTTGATGTATGTTTAACGTTTAGCTCCTTGGGTTTTATCTGTGTTAGTTCACGGGGGGGAGGTTTAAAGGGGGCTTTTGATTTAGGATCAGACTATCTTTAAGTTTTTTTTTTAATCTTCTAAGAATCTGTTTCATGACAATATTGTGGAGATTTTTTTCCTCAAATGGAATAATGGACATGGCCAGATTAGACAGTATATCCTTTCCAGCCTTGGCAGGCTTAAGACAGAGACTTTTCCTGTTCTCACTGAGAAGTTAATCTGACTGATGTAATAATCCAATACAAATGGCCAAGCTGTTAGATAAAAAGTAGTTGGAACATGAAAAGTACTGTGAACAGTAGGGTTTGGTTCTCTATGGAAATACTTTTCCCTGAATGCATACTCTAGTTCTTTCAGCATGCCTGAGATTGGATTATTAAATCGGGGTCATTAAATGTCTATTTAGAATTTTTAATAATAACTTCAGTTCTTATTTATGGAATATTGACGGGGGAAATAAGTTAGCTGGATTAGTTTTGAAATGTCTCACTAGTCCCTGGAAAGATACTAGCATACTTCTTTCCCACAGACTGCCGTCCTAATCATCTCCTTCCAAAGATGAATCAATACGGTGATTATAAGACCTTGTGTGGTGGTGGAACTGAAAGTTAATCCATGTGATACTTGTTCACAGATCCTTTCACAGCAGACTGAATGTGCTACCTTTCCTAGAGGGCAGGAGTGTGTTCATCTCTGTCTCTGAGGGCCTGAGCAGTGTGCCTGGCGTGCTGTTTGCCCTCAGTAAGTCCTCTGAATAGGCACATGAATGAATGTATCCATCCTTCACTTATAGAACAGGGATGTCTACCGACTCCTGCAGCCAGAGCGTTCACTTTTCCAAATCCTGACACTGAAAAATAATCAAAATGCATAAGGAACAGATTACAGAAGCAATTGTGAGGAAATGTTAAACTTCAAAGGAATAGGATTTTTTAAGGATGAACATATTAAAGAGGAAAGTGTAAGTCAGGATATAAGTGGTGTAATCCACTTATAGTACGTATCGAAATGGCTGGAGGGTTTTACTATTTTTACTACCTCTTTGGGGGGAAATGTTGAAAATACTGTAATATATTGGAGACACTTTAAGTAATTAGGAGTTTTAAGTTAGCTGAACAGATAGACTAATGATATTCATTCCCTGTGTCTCTAAAGATGTTTTAGAGAGTGCTAAAGTCAGGCCTTATTGAAGATATTGTTAATCATAATAAATATTATAATTATGTTAAAATATGTGTGTTTGTATGTGGAAAATTGAGCTAATGGAATCTCACTCAGATAGCCTTGAAGTGCTGATACACTGCAGAGTGTGGTTCCTCAGCCTGACCTGTAAGGTGAGCGCGTGGTGGCCCGGGCACTCACCCTGTCTCCCAGATCGTTCTCCCTCTTGTTCACCACCCTGCAGTCTCCACTGCTATTTAGCTCCTCCAAGCTCATTCCTGCATGAGATTCTGCAGTGGCTGTTCCGTCTTCCTGGATGGCCCACCTACCCCTTGTACCTGTTCCTTACCATCCTTCCTGTCTCAGCTTAGCTCCTCCTCTGAGAGGCATCTTCGGGGACCCCTGTGTTTCAGGTGCACTCCAGTTTTGCATTTTCATGACACCATCATGTCGCATGAGTCTCCTTCTACAAATATCCAGGGTGGTTCCTCAGAAGAAAATTGGAAGTTCTTATTATGGGTTACGAGGTCCTGAGGATGTGACCTCACCTCCTCTGTGCCAGCCTTGCCAGATGTCCTCAAAACCATAGTCACCTCCTTCGCCAGGCCTTGCCAGCCCTTCTGACTGAACCACGTCCTCTCTGTCTTCTTACTGCTCCCCTGGTACTCTGCTAGCACGTCACTTTATTTGTGCAGCTTTCCTGACCATCTCGCTGAAAACCCTTACCACTCCCTATACCCTCTTCCTATTTTACTTTGCTTCCTAGCATCTCAACTTTTACTGTAAGTTTACTGGTTAAAGTGTTGCTTGAACCACAATACAGTGGCCTGGATGTGAAACTGTTGTTTGTACACTGCAAAGAGCCTAATTCTATTCTTTTATTTTACTTTTCATATAGTTTTCTTTTTATATGTTTTTTTAAATTCGTTCAATACACTGTCTTTTCCATTCTTATCCTCCTAGTTTACATTCTCCACTTAACAGCCAGTTCTACCCATTACAGGTATAAATCTTATGTTGTCAGTCCTCCGCTTTCACTTCTCCACTGGCTTCCAGTGACCTGAGCCCAGATTGACAGTAGATCCTCAGCCTGGTCCTGCCTTAGGGTACCGGCACATCCTTCCCCCAGCTCCTACGATGACTGCTGCGTCCCATCACACGCATCTCCCTGTACAATCTCTAGCCACCCTGTTTGATAATGGCCTCTCCTGGCCTTTCTCATACCCCTTTCTGTTACTTCTCATCACCATTTGAAATTGTATTCTATTTTGTCTTTTTATTTATTGTCTGCTATTCCTCCCATGTCTCATCTAGCATAGCATGTAATCTCCACATGAGCAGGACTTTGTCTGTCTTGTTTATAATCCCTGATGCAGAAACAGTGCCCTCAGTGAGTATTTATTGACTGACTGCTGCAACCCAAGAATTGAGCTGCAGCACGGTGGACTGGGGGTCATCCTGCACAGATGCCTTGCCTAACGGGGTCTGGCAGACAGGAAAAGAAGGTGCTGTAGAGTTTACACACACACACACACACACACACAGTGTTCTGACCCAAGAGAGATGACATCGTATCAGCCCCTTGTGAGGCTAACAGGTGCCATCTTGAGCCCATAATTCAAGGCCTTTTGTTAGGAGTTTGGGGGACATGCACATTAAAGGCAAAATGTGAGAAGGTAACAATTTTATGTTTAAATTAAACTGGTAGTTCTTTGTTCAGGGAAGAAAGCTATTAGGCTGAAGTACAGGGGAGTATTAAGTTACAGATCAAATAATACTTTGAGGAGAATTTAATGAGTTACAGTCTTCAGGTCAAGATGCTTGCAGCTGTAGGGTATTTGTGGGGGCAATTATAAGTTACTTTCTAGCTTTATTTATATCTTATCTCTAATCTGTCAATCTTTAGACATTTCCCAGACTATTTTTTCATCTGCTCTGCTGGATATTTCAGTTCCTTTCACCACCTTAGGTGTGTATCCCAGAAGGGGGTGGGAGTTTGAAACTCAGGGCCATAACCCATTACAGATCTCAAAGGAGAAGCCGGTCTACTCTAGTTCTCATGCACAGATTAGTACTGTTTCTCTCTCCCAGCGTGTTGTAGACTCACTGGAAACAAGGACTGTGTTAGTTTTTCCTCATTTATGTATGTCTGGTGCCTAGCACAGTGTTTGGTTTTAGAACTTGCTTAATTTGCTTTATGGATGAGTCATACCTTATTAAGGATATTTAAGCTTTATCTTACAGAAGTAGCTAACCTTTCCCAGGTAGAGTCCTGGGATCAGAGCTGTGACTGTCTGTGTAATGCCTACTTGGTGTCATGCACAATTCATCCATTGCACAGTTGCTTTGGAAAAGGTGTAGATGTGCATATTCTAATGTATAAGATCATTGGGCTGAAGCTGTTAACAGACTGTTCATATTTATAAATTTAGATAGTCATTCCCAGGATCGTAACCTGCAACAACTGTGAGATAGTAAATGTGTATTGTTTGAGAACATTAGATGTGTGATACTTTGTTATGTAGCCTACAAATTAATGCGGTGTGGCTGTTTGTGCCCCACCGGCCCCTTTTTCAAGCATACCATTGTCTGGTGGGACCAAAGAACATTTGCCTTTTGCATCAGGTTCCCTGAGTACCTTACATTGAAGCAAGAAGTAAACTGGGAACACCTGTCACTATCTTTTCAGCTTTTAATTTGAAGTCTCCTGAACCCCCAGGGTTGGGGAACCTGCAGCCTTGGGGCCACATGGCTTTCTGGATCCTTAAGTGTGGTCTTTTGAACAAATCCAAATTTTACAGAAGAAATCATTTTAACAAAAGATTTGTCCTATGTAGTTTGGTTTTGGGCTGCACTCAAGAATCTAGAGGGCCAAGTTCTCTATTCTGCCATCAGAACAGTTCATTCCAGCTAAGACTGAAGATATCTTTCCATTTTGAAACATGATAGCAAAAAGCACTTGGCATGATGCCTGACACTTAACAGAGGACTCAAGAAATGTCACTCACAGCCCTACCCGAGGTCTTGCAGCTCTGCCTGAAGGCATCACAGGTGCTTACTGGGAAAATCCTCCCTAGGCAAGGCTTCTAAACCCCATGCTAGGACGCTCCCCACACCAACTCCATAATGCTGGGCTCTGAAAACCTAAAGCAGAAGAGGATCATCATCATGATGTTAGTACTCTGGGAGTTGTGTATTTTTCAAACCATGCAGTTTTCCGCCCTTGGGATACATTTTCCCGCTTTCCCAGGACATGCTGCGATACCTGTGCTGGGGCCTTGCAACACCCCATCTTGAGGTAGGAGATGTTTGCTGTGCCACATCATGAGTTCTTAGGGCTGCTGTGTACCACAGCACAGTGTCTTAAAAACCTCCCTGCTGCCTTCTACTCAGGACATAAAAGAGCTGTGTCTCCTTGGAGAGGGGTGTTAAGGTAAAGACTGTTCTTTCACCTGAGAGTAGCATGATCCAGCACTGGAGTTACCTGTTGGTGTAAGTCAGTAGGTAAACCTCCTCTGCCCTTTCCTCGATCTCTTCTAATATTTAACTGGAAAAGGAATTGCATGGGTTTAAGGAAGTTTCCCTGAGTCCTTATTACCATTTAAGTCCTTTGTGCCATTTATTGTTAGTGTGCAAGGCAGAGGAGCCATTGCTCACAGTGCATGGAGCCACAGAGGACCACATTTCAGACTTGTAGGGATTCTGAGCTTCCCCCAGGAAAGTCAGACCATTATGTACAGTCATCACATTGTCAACACGACATAGATGCTCAAGTGCTATTTATTACATACATTTTGTTGCAGGTATTAAGACCTAAATCTAATTTAGTGTGCTGTGATGATTTATACTTATATTCCAGTTGTAATCTCTTCACCAGCCTTTACAAATTTAGTTATTAATAAAAGAATTCAGAATTAATCTCCATTTTTGTATTGTGGTAAAATACATATATCATAAAATCTAATATCTTAATCAGTTTTAAATATATATTCAGTGGTGTTAAATACATTCATAATGGGCAATAATTGCCATCATCCATCTTCCTAACTTCATCTTGTAAAACTCAAACTCTAGTCCCATTAAGCAGAAGCTCCCCATTCTCCTCTGCTCTCAGGTCCTGGCCACCACCATTCTGCTTCCTGTGTCTATAGTTTTGACTACACCAAGTACCTCAGATAAGTGGAATCATGCAGTAATTGCCTTTTTGTGACTGGCTTATTTAACATAGGATAATATTCTCAAGGTTTATTTATATGATAGCATATGTCAGAATTTCCTTCCTTCTAAAGACTGAACAATATTTCATGGTATGTAAAAACTGTATTTTATATATACTTCTATAATGAACACTTGAGTTGCTTACACATTTTAGCTATTATGATTAATTTTGCTGTGAATATGAGTATCTAAATATTCTTCTGAGACCCTGATTTCAGTTCTTTTGAGTATATACCCCGAAACAGAATTGCTGGATCATATGGTAATTCCATTTTTAATTTTTTGAGTAACTACCATATTACTTTCCACAGTGGCAATACATTTATATTCCTACCAACAGTGCTCAAGAGTTCCAGTTACTCTACATTCTCCAAGTGGCTTGTTAGTGTGATTTCGATTTTCATTGAACTAATGATGGGTGATATTAAGCATCTTTTTATATGCTTATTTAGCCACTTGCTTATCTCCTTTGCAGAAATGGCTATTTAAGTCCTTTGCCCATTTTTGAATTGCGTTGTTTGGCTTTTTGTTGGTGTTAGGAGTTCTGTATATATTCTGAATATTAATCCCTTATTTGACATGCAAATATTTTCTTCCATTCTGAGGGATTGCCTTTTACTTTGTGTATAGTATCCTTTGATACATAAATCCTTAAAAATTTCATGAAATCAAATTTATCTATTTTTTCTTTTGTTACCTATGCCTTTGGTGTTATATACAATAAATCATTGCTACATCCAATGTCATGAAGCTTTTGCCTGTATTTTCTTCTAAGGGTTTTATTGTTTTAGATTTTACTAAATGATCTTTGATCCATTTGGAATTAGTTCTTATATATGGTATTAGAAAAGGATCCAGATTCATTCTTTTGCATGTAGCTATCTAGTTTTTGTAGCACTGCTGGTTGAAAAGACTATTCTTTCTCTTGAACACTCTTGAAGACTTTGTCAAAAATCATTTGATCATATATGCAAGGTTTTATTTCCTGGCTCTCTATTCTGTTCCATTCGTCTTTATGTTTTCTTTATGCCAGTACCACCCTATTTTGATTCCTGTAAATTTGTAATTATTAAAATCAGGATATATGCATCCTCTAGCTTTGTTATTCCTCAAGATTGTTTTTGATATTTGGAGTCCCTTGAAATTTTATATGAACTTTAGGATGAGTTCTTCTATTCCTACAAAAAATGTCATTAAAATTTTGATAGGGATTCAATTGAATTTTTAGATTGCTTTGAGTAATTATTAACATTTCAACAGTGTTAAAGTCTCCTAATCCATGGACATGGGATATTTTTCTAGTTATTTGTCTTCTTTAATTTCTTTCAGCAATGTTTTATAGTTTTCATTGTACAAGTCTTTTACCTCCTTGGTTAAGTTAATTCCTAAGTATTTTATTCTTTTTGATGCTATTGTAAATGGAATTATTTTCTTAATTTTCTTTCCAGATTGTTAATTGTCAGTGCATAGAAATATAGCTGATATTTATGTGTTGACTTTGTGCCCTATACCATACCAAATTCGTTTATTAGTTCTAGCAGGGATTTATGTGTATGTATGTGGAATATTTAGAGATCTCTACATATAAAATCATGTCATCTGAAAGCAGAGATAATATTACTTTACTTTCAGTTTAGATTCCCTTTTCTTACCTAATTTTCCCTAGCTAGAAAGTGGGCATTGTTGCCTTATTTCTGATCTTAAGAAAGAGCTTTCAGTCTTTCACCATTGATAAGGTTCGTTGTAGGGTTTTCACATATGGCTGTAACTATCTTGAAGTAGTTTGTTCATATTCCTAGTTTTTTGAGTGTTTTTATCAGGAAAAGGTGCTGGATTTTGTCATCAGATGCTTGTTCTGTGTTGAGATGAAGGTTTCATTGCTTCATTTTGTTAATGTATATTATATTGATCTTTTTTAATGTTGCATTCCAGGAATAAGTCCCACTTAGTAATAGGGTATAATTTTTTAATATGCTGTTGAATTTGGTTTGCTAATATTTTGTTGAGAATTTTTACAGTAAGTGTTCCTAAAGATTATTGGTCTGTAGTTTTCTTGCAGTTGCCTTGTCTGGCTTTTGTATCAGGATAATGCTTTCCTCATAAAATAAGCTAGAAAGTATTTCATTCTCTTCAGTTCTAGGGAAAAGTTTAGAAAGGATTGGTGTTAGTTCTTCTTTAAAAGTTTGGTAGAATTCACTAGTGAAGCTTATCTTTGTTGGGAGATCTTTGGATTATTGATTCAGTCTCTTTACTAGTTACAGGTCTGTTCAGATTTCCTCTTTCTTCATGAGTTATTTTTTGGTAGGTTTTATATTTCTAAGAGTTGTCCATTTTATCTGGACTATACAGTTTGTTAGTTGTTCATAATCTCTTAATTGTTTTTACTTCTATAGAATCAGTAATACTGTCCCTACTTTCATTTCTGATTTTAGTAATTTTAGTCTTCTCTACAGTTTTCTTAGTCTACCTAGCTAAATGTTTGTTAATGTTGTTGATCTTTTCCAAGAACAAACTTTTAATTTTCCTGTCAACTAAAGACATGATTGATCCTTGATTAGATGATGAAGAGTTAAGTATATTTTTAGCTGTTGGTGTCCATTTAAATGAAATGAATATCAACTACAGTTTTCTCCCCAGCAAACTGTTTAGTGCCTACTTGGATTATAACTATCATCTCATTTCACTATCACAACATTTTGAACTCTGCCCTGTGCTATTTCTTTGTTATAAGGTATGCTTGCATTAATTAGTAGGAAATTATAATAGATTCTGTCATAAGAGGATACAGTTCTAAATTTTTAATCTTCAAAAAGAAGTTCTAGGCCAGGCCTGTAATCCTAGCATTCTGGGAGGCCAAGGAAGGAGGATTTCCTTAGTTTGAGTTCAAGACCAGCTTGACCAAGAGCACGACCAAATCTCTACTGAAAATGGAAAAATTAGCCAGGTGTGTAGTGAGTGCCTATAGTCTCAACTACTCAGGAGGCCGAGGCAGGAGGATTGCTTGAGCTCAGGAGTTCGAGGTTGCTGCCAGCTAAGTTGCTGCCAGCTAAGTTGCTGCGAGGTCACTGTAGCCTGGGGCAACAAGAGGGGACTCTGTCTCAAAAAAAATAATAATAATAATAAAAATCTTTTCGTTGGTGTTTTAAAGTAAGACCTTTGGTTTTGACCTCAGTAATGGTTTTGGAAAGGAGTGAGTGTCTTTGTTTTTGAAATTTACCTTAAAACTCTGTGTACACTGCAATAGACAACATTTATTCATTTGCAAATGATGTAGTCCACGTGTCCTACTGGATTCTAATGCTTGTATCAGATTTTTAGGCCTTGCAGCAATTGAGTAAGCCCCTCTTCATGTGTTGAGGGAGGAAGTGGAGGTTCCAGAGGTTAGAGCTCATCCAAGGTCACAGACATGGAACAGTCTCCACACCTAGCTCACAGTGTGGTGCCCATCCTGCCTCCTGAGTGATCACACTTCCTCACCTCTGAATTTTTAAACACCTAACCAGAGTAAATATAGCTAAAGCTTTACATTTTTCTGCTGAGAAATTCTAATTTAACTTATTTTGACGAAGGATGTGATAAAGCAGTGAGAGCCAGTGTAGCATTCTGGGAAGAGAATGGGCTTTTGAGACACAACTGTGATTCAGATTCTGGCTCGACTCCTTGTTGCTTCGTGTCCTTGGGCAAGTTACCTCATTTTCCTTTTCTTCATTTCTCTTATCTGAAAGAAGGAACAAAACCTATTCTTGTGTTCCTGCAAGGATTAAAGAGGTGATGCACGTGAATTGTACTTAATAGGCACTTCTGTAGGAATAGATAGCTGTAGGATGAAATGTGGTTTTGATCTTCAGTTTTTCAAAGGTATTTCTAAGTTCTCAGACCAGATAGCAGCATTTATGAAAATAGTACTAGGCATTCAGCATTTGTCCTGCTAAAAAGCCCTGCTCTTGCAGGCAACAGGGTTTGGTTTTTATGGGGCACATACAGATAAGAGAGGAATTAAGTTGCTGAAAGCAGTGAAAGTCTCCCAGAACACCTGATTTGAGACACCTGGTCTTCCCTGATGGATGCTAAATCCATTAGGTTTCCCCTAATGATCAGGGCAGGAATGTGACTTGGATACTGTGGCCACCTGTTCTGAGTGTGTCACCTGTGTTCGTCTTCACAGACCAAGGCTGGGGGTTGGATTTTCTTCCCTATTGTGACAGATGCCCTGTTAGTGTGTTTTTTCCTTATTTGAAAATTCACACTTAAAGAGGGAAGGAAGTCACTCTTGAGAACATGATATAGCAATTTAAATCAGATTATAGTTTTTTCTTTTATTTAAAAAAGTATTTCCCAAATACTCCTGTCATAGTCATTTAGGGTAGGAAGGAAAATGCAGTACGGAAGGGCAGACCCACCCCTGAGCTCAGACTGAGGCCAGGCCTCTCCTCTCCAGCTTCCTCCTCCACTGAGACTGCTGGTCTCCAGAGCCACAGAAATCCCATTTGTCATAAACCTTGATTTTGAATTATTGTAAAGGAAACTTAAAAACATGGCATTAGAAGTCCCTGTTTCTCTGTAGGAAAGGGAGCATTTCATCTTCTGACATGGTTGTCCTTGGGACTAAACCCCCTCAGAAAATACCACTTTTATGTGGTGTTCATATGTCTGTGTGTTGTAGGACCTGACATTTCACAGACCCTTTCTACAAAAAAATCTCAAGGGTTTTCCTATAAATATCTGTCAAAGAATCCACATCTACTTTTATAGCCTGCTGCATCGCTGTTGTATAGACACAGTGGACAAAATGCTAGCAGAGGGCTGGCATCTGTGGCTCAAAGGAGTAGGGTGCCGGCCCCACATACCGAGGGTGGCGGGCTCAAACCCGGCCCCAGCCAGATTACAACAACCAAAAAATGGAAACAAACAAACAAACAAACAAACAGTAGCCGGGCATTGTGGCGGGTGCCTGTGGTCCCAGCTACTCGGGAGGCTAAGGCAAGAGAATCGCCTAAGCCCCGGAGTTGGAGGTTGCCGTGAGCTATGTGACGCCACGGCACTCTACCAAGTGCGATAAAGTGAGACTCTGTCTCTAAACAAACAAGCAAACAAAAAAAAAATGCCAGCACAGGAGTGCCTATTCAGAGATTATCAGGAACATTGTAATTTAATAATGAGAAACCTGAAGGATATATACTTTACTATGTTCTCTGTACTTCTTCATATGTTCAAATTATTTCATCTTTTTTTTTAAGCCAAGAAGTATGATAATGCTTTACTTAGCCACCACAGATGAGAATTGGAGTGCAGTAAAATTCCCCACGAGCTGGGAGGTTAATCAGCAGTGGGCTGCTAAAGGTTTAGCAACTATCTCTCTGGAAAAAACAACTTTGGCTTGTGATGGTGGTCAGTGTTTGTATTACAACATCTCTCGTGGCCATTTTCAAGCTACCAATGTAAGGTCACTGAACTTAGACTTGAAGAAAGAAGCTCATGTTTTGCTCCCCTGAGAAGTGCTAGCTGGTTACAGCGCACTATTGAGTGAAACTGCCAAGGAAGAATAGCTCCCACAGGTAGGTAGGCAGTAAATACCTGTAGATGGAGGCAAAGGGGACCTTTGCAGAATGGAAGGTGTTAGAGACCTGCTTTCTTTATTTCTGAAAATCTTAGATTATACATTCATCCGTTGATCTTTTGCTGTGTCTTAGAAATAAAATCTTTGACAATAAAATTCCATCACCCAAGAGTTCAATAAATCATGCGTTGGAGAAATTTTATATTTTTCTGGGATTTCCTTTATAGTTTTTTCTTCTTTAAGTCACTTTATTGAGGAAGAATAAAGCCAGATGGAATGTTTATAAACATAAAAGCTTCAGAAAGCCACGTGAAATGAAGATTAATAATTTGCATATCAATATAGGAATTCAGCTACTTTGTAAAAATTACTTTAATACCAAGTTTGCTAAAGCAATCAGGTGTAGAAAGAACATAATGGGTTCAATATTGTCAAAACTCATGTCCCCACAGAATATCAGAATGTGATTTCTGTCAGCTTGGGCTGATATAACAGAATACCATAGATTGAGTGCCTTTAACAACAGAAATTAATTTTCTTACAGTTGGGAAGGCTGGATCAAGGTGCTGCCAATTCGATTTCTTCCTGGCTTCTCACTGTGTCCTCAGCCTTTTATTGTTACATGTATGGAGAGAGAGAGAGATCTTTCGCTCTCTCCTTCTTCTTCTAAGGAGTCCCACTGGATTAGGACCCCCAAAATACACTCATATGAGGGATAAATGGAGGGGGTGGGTATAATTCAATCCATAGCAGTCTTCTTATCTCACACTCTGAGAAACTTTCTTCCTGTCCATGAAAGTCCGGGAATGCTATATGTATTCATTTAACATACCTCTTGCTTAACCTACTTCCATAATACAAATAAGTTGTCATCTTGATCATGGCCTCCATTTTATCTAGTACATCTGCAGCACACTGCCGGCTGTTCTACAAACAGCATTTTTAATCCTCAGATAACCCAGCAGGGTAGCTTTGATTTTTCTCTATTCTTCTGGGGAAGACCCTTCATATTTTCAGTCATCTGTCACATTTCCTCTGAGGCAGTGTTCTAAGCCCTGATCATACATCAGTGAATGAAGTGGACAAAACCCCTGCCGTCATGGCGCTGATACTCTAGCAGGAGGAGACAGATAGCAAGTAAATGTCAGTGATCAGCGCAGGGAAGAAAAATGAAGAACAAGGGGGAGAGAGTGGAACCGGGTCTGGGAAGGTGTTTGGTTTTTTTTTTTTTTTGTTTGTTTGTTTTGGTGTGTTTAGGAGATAGTGAAGAGTCATGCCAGCAAGGGGAGGATGGAGGGACCAGACCACACAGAACTTTGTCACCATTTGGGGGACTTTGGCTCCTACTCTGGATGACATGGAAACACATTAAGAGCTTTGAGAAGAAGAGTGACATGGTCTGACTTGCACTGAGTAGGACCTCCCTGACTCTGCGGATAAGACCTGCTCAGACCACTCACTCCAGAGAATAATATATGGAGAATAAATTATAGGGGACGAGTGTGGAAGCAGGTAGACCAGTAGGAGCCTATTTTAATAATCCAGGCTTGAGATGACAGTGGTGGGGACCTGAGTGAGAAGTGGGCTGCTCTTGGGTGTAATTTGAATGTACAGCTGAATTCGCTAATTGGATATGGGGTGTGAGGCAGAGAGGCATCAAAGATGACGTTAAAGTTTAGGGCCTATACAAGTAGAAGAATGAATGGAATTGTGTTCATTTATATTGAGATACTGTAAGAGGAGCAGGTATGGGATGATGGTGGGAAATCTGAAGTTTAGTTTGGAAATGTCAAGTTGGACATGCCTATATACCCTGTGCAGTCAAGTAGGTATTGTACTACAGAGTCTGTAACACTGTGGAAAGGGTCAGTCTGGAAAGAGACATTTGAGAATCTGCTTACCACCTCAGGGAGGTTCTATAATTGGGGACTTCAGTGCCCAGACTTGCTTGTCCATATTTCCAGGCACCCTCAGAGACATGTTCTGTGCTCCAATATGCTGGATGTTCTATATCAGCAAGACAGAAATGGGGTCCTTGAACTATCATGGTGAAAAGTTTTCTACATAATTCTTATGCACCAGGTTGATGGCCATTGGTAAAAGCCTTTATGCAATGATGTTTTATTTCTTTCTTTGCGCTGTGTGAAGACTTTCCATCTGTAACTTTTAGTCACATGGAAAATTTGATGGAGTGGGAAAGAGAGTGGGCTTTGGAGTGGCTGAGACGTGAGTCTGAATCCATCTTTGCGTGTTAGTAATTTGTGGGAACTGGGACACGTTTTCCAGCCTGCCTGAACCTTTGTATCCTCCCGTTATGGAGATAACCATCCCTCTCTTTACAGATAGGAATAATACAACAGCCCTGGAGAGTTACTGTGAAGATTGAGTTAAATAGTTCACATAACCTTCCTGGTTTATGGTTGACACTAGTTAATGGCTAATCTTAGCTGCCAAATATAAAACCATCAAAAGAAAAGAAAACTGTTCTAGAATTTTGTTTCATCTTGATTAAGGGGGAGTTTTCACTCCTTTCTTTCTGTTTTCTAGTGGCCTAGCTTTCAGGAGTCCAGATGCTGTCATATGAGCATCTAGACTCCTGAAACCTACCTACACCTTAACCTACTTCACCCTTTTCTGAGCTCCAGACCCATCTGCTTAGTTATCTTCTGCACATCTCATGGATATTGAGACTGTGTTTGCTGATATCAAAGTACTTAACACATTTCTAGACAGTCTAGAGACGTTAACACAACCTTTATCTTGACCTGGGCTGCACGTTAGAATCACCTAGGGGATTTGAAAAATCTGCAGTGTCCAGACCACATGCCAAACCAGTTACATCAGAATCTCTTGGAGTGTGACCCAGGCGTGAGTATGTTTTTCTGAATTTTTGATTGCACTGTAACGTGTAGAAGTTTAGCCGTAATTCTTCCAGAGCCTCCCTGGCATCCCTTTCTCATAATTGGGGCTTAATGAATATTTATTTTGTTCATTTTATTTCAGAGTAAATATTTTAAAAACAGATTAAACAAATTTTTGGTATATAACAATTCAGTCGGCTATACAACTTTTGAGTTTTTCAGAATGGGGGATACACAATTATTTACCATATAACCTACTTACTGATTTTCATTAATTTGACGTTTTTTAACTCCTTAGCTAGGGCTCATAATGTAGCTTAGGAACCCTCTTTGATTGGAAAAACCAATTTTCTGGTTCTGGAAGATATGATCAGTTTTTGTCATTCTCACAAGCAGGTTTTTGTGGCATAATTTAAAGATGAAGTGCTTCCAGGGAGCCAGGTTACTAAGGGAAGTTCGGAGTGAATGGGTGTCAAATCACAGCCCCTGGGGCCTCCTGAGAGGTGGAGCTCTACCCTTCTGCTATGGATAAAACGGAGTCAGGAAGAGTGAAAAGGCCCAGCATCCTCAGGCATCTTAACACTTAGTCTTAACATTTAATTAGCGCAGGGGAAAAGTGGGCTGCTGCCACAGCACGACCTCCCCTTCACACCCTCCTGCAGGACCTCAGAGTAAGTGCTCTGAGCAGGTTTTATCCGCAGCCTCTAGTGTCATTCCCAAGCACAGTGGGAGGGTGGGAGGTCGTTTTGTTTTCAGACAGGGAAGTTTTACCTGAGGATTAGAAACAATGATGTATGTAATCATGTTGTAAAAAATTAAGACTTCTACCAGAATGATCCAGCCACCATGAGGGAAGCAGGGCAGGCTGGGACCATAGGGCACCCCTGCATCTGTGTCTCACCCCCTTGAGCAGCCAAACCTTCAGAGCGTAGAGGCTGCTGCTTCCCCTTTGCCACCCGGATCTGGCCCTGGGCGCCCTTTGCACCATTTCTAACATGGTCCATGGGAACAGGCGGGGAAGGGACTCTGGGAAATGGAGTTCCCTGCACAGGTAAGTTGTCAGAAGAGCTTCCAGAACACGGTCATAGAAAAGAGAGCCCAGAAGAGGGAAAGAAGGAGGATTCTTGTCTGTATCCAGTACCTCTCACATCATCTGGGCTGGTTACTTTTTTGGCAGGTTATCACTGAAGGCTGATTAACAGTCATAAATGATTTAGTTCTCAGAGATGCACAGCTAGCTAGCAAGACTTACAGCCTGGACCTTTACCTGCGTCCACGGGAGCTCAAAGCTTGCTTACTTGCTTTCTGTGAAAGGCAAAACCTGATGGTCTACTTTGCTATTTGTTTGGCTTAAGAAATGAAAAATGTGAGAAACTAAGACTGAGCAGAAGTACTGGGTTTCCAGCATTCCCGGCTAGTTGCCACACACGATAAGCAGCCTTAGGAGAGACTAAGCAGTGACTCACGTGGACACTGCTTTTAGGTCAGAGGAAAATAACTCAGGCACGACTAGCAGAGCTTCTGTTTTATTCTCAGCAGAACTTGGACTTCCCTTTGGCTGTTCCCAGAATTGGAAGGCTCGTGAAGATTATGTTTTAGAGTTGGGAGTTGATTAAGATTTTTCCTTGGCTGTATGTTTCTCCCTTTAAAAAGATAGCATAGATTTTGAGGTCAAAAATGAACAGAAAGGACAAAATACTGGGTGTCCTTTTGGGGAATAGATCACCTTTATATGGTCACGCAGTCTTCACTTCCTGGCCAATTCTCCTTATATAAGTATATACATTTCCTAGTAAAACTTTTAGGTTGGCAGGTCCTCAGGTTCAGGCCCTCAGATTGTCAAGACACTACAAGGAATTTTTATCAAGTTTGCCATAAGATCATTAGATCTTATTTTAAACATCTTTTCTCCTAGGGAAGAAGAAATGGGACATATTTTAGGTTTTTTTTATAATGGAAGTAATACATGAACACATTATTAAAAAACAGTTTTAGGCCAGGTACAGTGGCTCCCCCTATAATCCTGTCACTCTGGGAGGCCTAGGCATGTGGATAGCCTGAGCTCAAGAGTTGGTTCTCGAACAGCCTGATCCAGAGTCAGACCCCATCTCTAAAACTGTCCAGCCATTGTGGTGGTCCCCTATAGTCTACATGGGAGGCTCAGGCCAGAGAGTCACTGAGCCCAAGAGTTTGAAGTTGCAGTGAGCTATGATGCCACAGCAGTCTACTGAGGGTGACAGAGTAAGACTCAAAAAAAACCCAAACAATTTTGTAAGGCATTTTTCAGGAAATAGCCGCTCCCGCCCCCAACGTTGATCCTTCTCCCTCATTTCTACTACCCAGAAACAACCTTCCAAGACCCTCTGGGCTGTTTACTTGGTTTCTGCTTTCAGTGTTGAAAGATTATATTTCCTTTCTAATGTAACCTCTTTGTTTCTTCTGGCATTAATATTTATCTTATTTTGTATTTTTTAAATTGTATTCTTTAAATGTTTGTATAGCTTTCACTAATTATTTCCCAAACCCTCTGCCTCACATAAGAATTTTCCTCTTGGTGCATTGAAACACATTAGGCGTTCATCATCTTTGAGATCTCCAATGCTGCACTCTGGATTGGTTACTGCTTCAGTTTGAATTCCCCTAGAAGCAAACAGCGAAGGAATGGTTCAAGTGTAAGATGATTTGGAAGGTGATTCCAGGAAACCCTATTAGGGTAGTAGGGAAGGGAAGAAGCCAGTAAAAGATGCAGTGTAAAGCAAGGTACAATGATGGGCACCTGTAGCTTGACCTTCTGGAGAACACAGGGAGCCATACGCACTTCAGATTCACTGTGTGGACCGTGTAGTTCCCTTGTGGCCTGCAGCTCCCAGAGCCCTGCACAGCTGTTGTGCATGGTGTCAGCTACAGTTGTCCTGGATGCCTGATACACAAGGACCATCCCAAGATCTCCATTTATCATCATCTCGGGGATTTCCTTTGCCTCTTTCCTTACACCGGGATCCCTATTTTCTAGATCTCATATGTATTCCTCTTCTTGATTTATACCTTCTTTTTAGTAGAATGCCTCTTTTCATTAGCTTGGAAAGGAAAAAAAAATGAGACCTGCTTTGTGTGTTTGTAATGTCTTTATTGTACCTTTATACTTCATTGATAATTTGAATGTAGACTTGTAGATTTCCTCTTAGAAATTTGGAGTCATCATTCCATTGTTTCCTAAGAAGATTTCTTATGTTGCTCATGCTTTTCTCATGTTCAGCAACCTCCTGATTCTTTTTTTTTTTTTTTTTAACCTCCTGATTCTTACTCGTTTGCTTGTAACTTGTCTTTTCCTCTCTGAAAGACTCATCTTTATCTTTGATGTTCTGAAATTTCACATGGGTGGTCCTAGGTGTGGGCCTTCTTATACATTGTGCTGGGCATTCAGTGGACCTTTTTGTTCTGAAAACATATGTACTAGGACTTACATTTTTTTTTGAAACTTACATTTTTCTTGAACTTACATTTTTTTCTTCCTTCGACTTCTATGTCCTTTGTGGAACTGCCATTATTCAGCTGCTAGACATCCTGGTCTGATTGTGATTTTATGCTTTTCCCTCCTATTTTATGTCTCTATGTTTTTTATTCTAATTTAGGGGGGAATTCACCTCAACTTTGTCATCTGTGGTTCTGTTGATTTTCAAATTTTATATCTTACTCAAATTCTTGAATCTTACTTAATTCTTAGATTTAAATTGTATTTAAATTTCTATGTATTTTCCTGTTTCTTTATTACATGGATAAAATATCCTAGACACTAAAGAACATTAATGATAACTATTTTTCTCTTCCTGAATTTTTTTTCCCTGTAATTACATTTTTTGTTTCTTTTGGTCTCTTTCTTATTAGGTATTTTTTCAAAATTAGTGACACGGCAGTTTCCATCCATACAGATGGGGGACAGTAGAACTGTGTGAGGGTGAATGGGGATTAGTGACTGGTGGCTTCATTCTGGGGGTTGAAAACTGGCCTAGGGGTTGTTGCACTGGTGCTTCTAGCTGTGAAAGCTGAGTTCTCTTTAGCTTTCTTCTCTAGTGCTGGTTTTCTTCCCAAGAGAAGAATCTTTCAGACTCCTACGTAGTTCTCAGGGAAACAAGTACGGGTTAGAGACTTGGGCTGGCAAGTCTCAAAGTTCCAAAGTGATTGTAATGGAATCCCATCCTCAGCAGGGTCAGGTGTTTCTCTTCTCTCAAAAAATGAAGGGAGGGAGGGAGGGAAATCAGGGAAAGGAAGAAGAGGGAGGGAGGAAGGAAGGCAGGGAGGAAGGGAGGGAGGGAGGGAGGAAGCAAGGAAATCTAATGAATTGCCACATCATTTATTTTTCATTTTTCTTTTCTTTTCTTTTCTTTTCTTTTCTTTTCTTTTCTTTTTTTTTTTTTTTTTTTTTTTTTTTAAGACAGAGTCTCACTTTGTTGCCCGGGTAGAGTGCCATGGCTTACAGCAATCTCCAAGTCTTGGGCTTAAGCCAGCTATCCAGCTATTCTCAACCTGGGGATTGTGGCCCCTTTGTAATAATGAAAATATATCCTGCATATCAGATAGTTACATTACGATTCAAAACAGTAGCAAAATTACAGTTATGAAGTAGCAACAAAAATAATTTTATGGTTGGGAGTCACCACAACATGAGAAACTGTATTAAAGGGTTGCAGCATTAGGAGGCATTAGGAAGTTTGAGAACCACTGGTTTAAGCGATTCTTTTGCCTCAGCCTTCCAAGTAGCTGGGACTACCGGTTCCCGCCACAGCACCCAGCTATTTTATTGTTGCAGTTGTCATCATTGTTTAGCAGGACCAGGCCGGTTTTGAACCTGCCAGCCTTGGTGCATGTGGCTGGTACTGTAACCACTGTGCTACGGGTGCTGAGCCACATCATTTACTTTTCAAAGAAACAAGTGCTTTCTAGTTCCTATTCTCTGTTATACTTCAGACAGCTCAGTCACATGCGCAGAACCTCCTTGTGAGCACCACTGCCATGGGTCTCTTTCCAAGAGAGTGTACTCTTCATTCTTCATGCCTGCAGCATATACATGTTAATGTCAGCTGAATGCACCGCTTTAGCTAATCCTTACTGGGAGATACACAAGTCAACATACCAGCGTCCTGATCTCATGGACCAGGGGAGAGGTCACTTTTTGGAGGCTGCATCTGCAGTTACCTAAGTATGGGAGAGCTTGAACTGGGTTAGTGATGGTGGGAAAGTAAAGAGTAGGGCATGCTCATATTCAGAGAGATGACAATTTGTAAGAAAGAGCAAAACTAGAGGGGGGGGACAGAGTTTGAAGGACAGTAGTTAGTTCCCTTTAAAAGAGAAAGGATTCAGTTCTCTGAGGGTGCACACAGCTTAGTAAAGAAATCCAGGCAGAGACTGTGCTATGGGAATTTGAGTGTCTTAAATTTGTATTTTCCAGGTTCACCCTCAGTTTCTTAAAGAACCCTTTAAATGATCATTTTAAAGCTTTTATGTTAATATTTAAAGATGGTCAATTCAGAGGTCTGATGATATTTTTTAGGAACATGGAAGATTTATTAACCCAAGATTCTTGATTAAAAACTTAATGAGTTTGTAAATGAGTTTAAAAACCAGGCTCTTTTGAATATGTGGAGTAATAGGCTTTTTGAATCATTTGAAGAAATAGATAAGCTAATATAATATGGCTTTCTTCCTCCTTCTCATGAAAAGGTAGAATATATTCAAGATATTCTGAAGTAATTAGTAAGAGGATAAAGCTCTTCATAGTTGAACAACGTTCAAAATGATGAATTTGAAAATCTGCCACAATGTATTAGACGGCTTAAAATTACTTACCCAGGAGAGAGCTGTTAAGAGAACAGAGATATAAGCACACACCAATGCCATCTTTTATAAATAGAATATATCTTTAGAAGTAAAATAATCAAAATAAGATTTGACGGGATTAACCATCAGGTGTGGTTCCCTTCCTCTTTTGCTTTGGGTCTCCATTTATCTTCTTTCCTCACACTTGTTCTGTACTTTTATGTTGTGTGGTGTGTGCGTGTTTGGTTTCTGCTGATTGTACTTCTCTGTGTTCCCAAGTACCTTGTACATATTAGCCTTTATAATCTCTATCATGTTTGGTGCCATTATCTGTTTATCTGACTGCTCGAGATTGGTGAGCACCTGGAAGGCACAGTTAATCTTTCCCAAGTCTGAGATGTAACTTACTACAGAAAACACTGATATTGTCCCCTATCAGTGTTGATGTAGCATTTTCGTTTTTTGAAATTTAATAGACAGAAGATACCCAAAACATATGTATACATTTTAAGAAAGGAAAAAGCTATATTAAAATTGTCATACTCAATATCTATTGATAATAAAAGATGAATATAAGTTTCACGTTTGACTTATGCAATTACAAGAAGTGCTCTAAGTATATACCATAATATGATATTTAATACATATTACAACTCATATGTACATTTTTGGTAAACCCTGGTTTATTCAGTTTTCTGTGAAAATAAATGTGTATAGCTATTATGTACCTGTACATAATTAAAAATACAAAAATTAAGAACAAATGGACATTTGCTAAAGAAACATTAAACCACCAAAACCAAAGTAAACCAAAGGTGACTTTTACATTTTCCCAGTCAGCACCAGCCCTGGCATGTGCTGTTGGCCTAACTGCTCCAGCTCAGTGGCTCTGTGCCATATTTCTGGCACCGTCCTAGACCCCCATCATGTCACTTAGTATATATACTTCACTCTAATTGCTTTTAAAATAGACTCTACTACATGCAGTCCACTCATAAACCTGTGAAAGCAGAGACTGTCATTTTCTTGCTCACTGCAGTATCCCCAGGACAGGGTTGTTGGTGATGGGAGTGTCCTCCTGATAACTCTCTTCATCTCAAGTCTCCTTAAGCGTGACTCTATCAGCGGCATCCGTGCAGGTGGGATCTTGAGCATAGCCCTAGTTTACTCTGTAATCTCAACTCTAAGTCTGAACCAAAGGAACCCACGTATTGTAACATCAGTGAATTCATAAGCTTTAATAATTTGTTAGTAAAATTATTTCTTCCACCAAAACTGGAATTGCTATCTGGGCATCTTCTTTTATAAAAACAAAAGCCAGACAGAAATTGAGATGCTATCTTCAATGTATGAAACCAATTTTCAGATTCAGTTATGGGCTAGAGAAGTGACTCGGTCTTCTTTTTTTTTTTAATGAATATATTTTTGTTCTTCATTAGTCTTTACCATCAGTATCTTAGCTGAGAAATGATTTTGAAAATAGTTCTGTTTCATATATAGTATAAGTGAAACATGGTATAAGGCCCGCACTGCAAGAATTTACCATTGATTCCTATTTGAATCCACAGACTCTAGGAATTGAAATATGAAACTGGAATAAAACCTGGAGAGAATGACATAATCTGTGAGTTGCTAACATGTTCTCTTTGGAACCCTCAGCTCCACACATTGACTCTAGGGCCCCTTAAATGAAGGGGTGCAGAAGAGCACGAGATGGGGACTGAGCCCCTAGACCTGCTTCCCTCAGGACAGCTGTGCCCTTTCTGTGTCACTCCTTATAAGATTTTAAGGAAATACATTTTAGATATATGTTTAAGGTGAAGACACTGCCACCCGCAAAGTGAAGGATGTTCAGTTTTCAGCAGCTGAGCTGGTTTATAGGCTGGTGTGAGGCCTGGTCTTGCAATCTGGTCCTGTTTTCACTGTCTCACATTGCCTGCTTTCAAAGCCTGTTCTCTCTTTGCCTTCAGCTTCCAGAGCTAAGCTCAGCATGATCAACACCATGTCAAAAATCCGTGGCCAGGAGAAGGGGCCAGGCTACCCTCAGGCGGAGGCGCTGCTGGCAGAGGCCATGCTCAAGTTTGGAAGAGAGCTGGGGGATGACTGCAACTTTGGTAACGAGTGCTTCTCAGACTGCCAGGGCTTTCATCGGTCCGGTCTGTGGGGATTTCAATGCCAGTAGGAAACTCTGTAGGAAGTCAGTCAAACTGTTTTATATTTTCTCAGCTTTAGATCTTGTCTATATTGGCTAAAAATTCATTTTCAAAATTATTTCATCATTTTTAAGGTGATTTATCTTAGGAGTTTTATTTTTTATTTTTTTCCTCCTGGCGAGACCCCAATCTTTGCAAGTTTTGGTTGATTTATCCAGACACCTTGGTGCTTTCTAGTGGGTGTGTCTGGCGGTAATTGAGTTTTGAGGCAGTGACAGTCACGGTGGGCATGATTCAGCGCCCTGGCACCGGGGCTTTCTTTTAGGTCTTTGCTCGTTTTTGTATACTTAATTCTCCTGCTGCAGGTGGGACATGGATACTCCTTCATCCCCTCTCCTGCAACACTTAGCTACCACACTCACCACCTTCTATTTTCACCCCACTGTGATGTGAGGCCTCGGCAAATGACCGTCCTTCCTTGTTAAGCTATGTTCCCCATCCCTGGTATCAGCGTCTGCTAAGTGCGTTGGCCTCAGCTGGTGCCATATTAGGGAATGCTAGTTTACAAGGGAGGGAAAGGACCTTCCCAAGTTGCATTTTAGGGAAAAGCACAGTCTTACCTTCTCCATTAAAGTTATGTATCTCCTTAGGAGGCACTGAGTCAGTTGCCCAGAATTAGCTGTCAGTAAGTGGAAAAGACACTCACTGTTCTCTGGAAGATGTTATGTATTCCCTTATGTGTGTAGTCCTCAGAGGACAGAGTAGACCTTGAGTTTTCTTCTGTGATGGGCCCTATTATTGCAAATGCACTTCCCCTTTGTTCTTTAATATAAAAGAGCTTTATTCTCCCCTTCCAGGCCCAGCTCTTGGTGAAGTGGGGGAGGCTATGCGGGAACTCTCGGAGGTGAAAGACTCTTTGGACATGGAAGTGAAGCAAAACTTCATTGACCCTCTTCAGAACCTTCATGACAAAGATCTTAGGGAAATTCAAGTATGTGCAACTCATCCTCTAGAAAGCGGCAGTTGAAACCATACAGATTCTGATGCCCTTGTCCTTTAGAAAACCTTTCTTAGCTGACTGTGCATGTTATCAGCTCTGGGCACACAAAACAACCCAGTGAGACAAATTGAGAGAAATTAGAAATGTAAAGCCTTTTGGCCTGCTATTATGACTACCACTTGGGAGTCTTGCATTTGACTCCTCTACATTCAGTTTCCATATTGAATAGTTTTCTCAAACATGCTTGTAATCTTAGCACTCCGGGAGGCCAGTGTGGGCAGATCGCTTGAACTCAGGAGTTTGAGACCAGCCTGAGCTAGAGTGAGACCCCATCTAAAAACTAGCCAGGCATTGTGGTGGGTGCCCGTAGTCCCAGCTACTCAAGAGGCTGAGGCAAAAGGATCACTTGAGCCCAAAAGTTTGGGGCTGCTATGAGCTATGACGGCTGGGGCACTCTACCCAGGGGGACAGAAAAAAAAAAACAAAACTTTTTTTTCTCCTAGAAAGAGGATAACATTCTTTCCCTAAGAACACACAATATTATTATTCTCTGATTTATTGAGCCGATTTCACCCCCTAAATGCTAATTGTATTAGTTGTTAGCATAAATAAATAATTCTATCATTCTGTAAACATATGTCTTTATATTTTCAAAAGGGCAAGATCGACTGTTCTTCTAAAACATGTAGGACAGTTGAGCTGTTTCTAAGAAATAAATTTCAGCTGGCTTTGTCTCTAATGCTGTGTGTAACGTTTGCTCATTCATTCAACAAATACTTGTTGAACCTGTTAGAAATTTAGTTTTGTTGTCTGTAAAATGGACTGCCTGCCATGGCTTGACCTGAGGTCTCCTAGTTCTCCTTATCTAACTTAAATCTTGTAGCCGGACCACTCAGTCAAGATTACATAGTAAGTAGAAGACTCACCTTAAATCCAAAATATAACTGACTCTAGTGCTCTACTCTACAGCTGACTGTAAGTTCAAATGTCTTAAAAGAATAATCCTTCCAAAGGATTGAACATTTATTTTAACTTGGACCTGGGCATGGGATGGGGCAGACATGCCCAGTGCTTGATGAAGCTTTTTTCTGGGGAGATCTGGCTATTATTTTCCCCCCTTTCCTTCCCATTTCTTCACCACTCCCAACTCTATTTTCATCTCCTTTCCTTCCCTGCCATACATATCAGGAACAAGAGAACATTCAGCATTTTCTGCAACCCATTAGTAATGGAAGACTATGCCTCTCGGGGGGGGGGGGGAAAGTACTTTTGAGCTTTGGAAAGCTACTTTCCTACCTGGTCAGTAGAGATGTTGGACAGAAACTGGGCAGCTCACCTCCTGGGGATGCTGCCTGGAGGGACTGACGCTCCTCTGTGTGGAACATTAGGTGAGATCTCACCTGAGCTCGCTTCCCAGGGGTTCTCTGTGCTTGGGTTTCATCATATATCAACTGGGCACCTAAAATGAGTTGTTCCCCAAAAGCTGCATCAGTCAACCAGGACAAGTGTTAGATACAGAGTCCTAGGCCCAGCCCTGAACCTTCTGATTTAGGTAATCAGGAATCTGCATTTTTACTAAGCAGCTTAGGGGATTCTAACAGACTGGATGATTCAAAAAGCAAGAATACCATTTTTTCTCAATTTATCTCAAGGAAAGTGCTTTTCATCTGCCTTTCTGTAAGATGCCATTTCTCTTGAAGATGAGGACTGATGGGGGAACTAGGAGTGCGTCCTTTCAATGCCTTCCCTGCTTTTTCATGGGATGGAAAGGGTAGAGTCCAGTTTGACTTTGGATTGGCAAGGGCAGAAACTAAAGGGCACTGGTATTTTCCACAGTTTTCTTTATTTTAAAGATGGTTCCCCACAGTTGTCCGAAATGTTTACCCCACTGATGCATGTTTCTTTATTTCTCTGGTGACATTATATTTTAAAAAGTATTCTTGGCCCGCCTGTGGCTCAACGGGCTAAGGCGCCAGCCATGTACACCTGAGCTGGCAGGTTTGAATCCAGCCCGGGGCCCTCCAGACAACAATGACGGCTGCAATCAAAAAGTGGCCAGGCATTGTGGCGGGCACCTATAGTCTCAGCTACTTGGGAGGCAGAGGCAGGAGACTCTCTTGAGCCCAGGAATTGGAGGTTGCTGTGAGCTGTGATGCCACAGCACTCTACCCAGGGTGACAGTTTGAGGCTCTGTCTCAAAAAAAAAAGGTAGTCTTATTCTGTAAGCTAATAGATGTGATAGAGAAGTAATTGGCCTTTTCCTTAACTCCTTCAAATTGTATTCCTGCCCTTGACTTTTGCAGCATCATCTAAAGAAGTTGGAAGGTCGACGCCTGGATTTTGATTATAAGAAGAAACGACAAGGCAAGATTCCAGATGAAGAGCTTCGTCAAGCTCTAGAGAAATTTGATGAATCTAAAGAAGTTGCTGAGTCAAGCATGTTCAATCTCTTAGAGATGGATGTAAGCGAGTCTCCTGTAGTTTTTAATTTAATGTTATTGAGGTACAAAATTAATATATTAGAAGGTGGTATATCATTAAAAACATTGATATTTCATTATACTGTGTGACACATATAAGCTTCAGTAGATAGTTGTTTATTTTAAGTAATTTTAAGCGATAAAATAGATTGAGAAATGTTAGTTTTTTTCCTATATTCCCATAGTTTGATTTAACCAGATTTTCATCTACTAATGAATCTTAAAAGTAAACACGCTCCTCCACTGAATATGGGGTTATGGCATGATAAACCCATTGTAAGTTCAAAATAGTGTTAAGTCAAAAATACCCTAGTACAGCTAACCTACTGAACATCACAGCTTAGCCTTGCCTACTCTAAACATGATCTGAATACTTATATTAGCATACAGTTGGGCAAAATCATTTAACAAAAAACCCACTTTTTAATAAAGTGTTGAACATTTTATTTATTGAATACTGAATGTAAGAAACAAAATGGTTATATGGTTACTCAAAGTATGGTTTCTACTGAATGAATATCACTTTTTGCACCATTGTAAAGTTGGAAAATCCTAAATTGAACTATCTCAGATTGGGGATAGACTCTCTTACCAATAGCAGGAAGATAAAGAATGTTTCTGATGATCTGTGTATAAATGCAATAGCTTAAAAAATACTCTATTGAAATAAAGGGCAAGTTGACTTCAGATTATAAAAGAATATCTACTAAAATACGTTCAAGATTGAGTCCCCAGCATAGATTAAGATGTTACGCATTTGAAGTCAAGTTGACATTTTCATTGAAAAAGTAATTTCTATTGACATTGTTGATTGTAGCATAGGTACCCCTGTTGAGTACAGATATGAGATAGTTTGAAAGCTGCTTTCACATTTCCAGAGTACTAAACTCTTATGACTTTAGACATTTTGTTGCTTTCTTTTATCTTGGAAGCGTGAGGACAGTGCCTCCTTCTGGCCACTCATATAGTAAGACCTGTCAAACCATCTTTCTGTCCCTGTGCATCTCCACCTTGCACCCCTCCAGTAGGTGATCAACTTCTGCTAAGATTTTTGTAAAGCTTTTATGTCCTTATTGCTTGTATTATTTAGACCTCCTGTGAGAAACAAAGCCAATAGGATATAGATGTAGGTATATGAGAGAATATATATTAGAATATATATATATTAGAGAATATATATATTAGGGGAATTGTTATTATGATGGCCAGGGAGTCCTGTACTATGCCGTCTCCCTGTCTGGAGAACCAGAGAGTCAATGGTATGGCTGAGTCCAAGTGTGAAGGCCTGAGAACCAGATGAGCTGAGAACCCAGTGGGGCACAGGAGCCATCTGGACAAGTCCTGGAGTCTGAATGCTGGACAGCCTAGAACTCTGATGTTCAAGGGCAGGAGAAGATGGGTGTCCTGGCCCCAGGAGAGGAAGAGAGAGAAAGAATTTGCCTTTCCTCTGTCTTTTTTTGTTCTATCTGGGATCTCAGCCTGTTGGGTGGTATTTGTTCACATTGGGTCAGGGTATATCTTCCTTACTGATTCAAATGCCAGTCTCTTCCAGAAACACCCTCACAGATATACCCAGAAGCAATGCTTTACCAGCTGCCTGGGATCCCTTAATCTAGTCGGTTGACACCTAAGTCAACTAGCACTTGGCCTTCTCCTGACTGTGGCAAGGGAATGTGCTGAGCATATCCAGAGACCCAGAGACAGTGTAGGTTTGTGTTTGTGTAAAGTACTTGTGCCCACCTGACTACTCAGGAGGAATGTCATGGACATGGGGGTGATCTGAATCACCCTGACCCAGGGCCGTACCCCACTTCTAGACTCAGAAGACAACTTCTGTTGACTTGGGGGCTACTTTGCAGCTAAATCACAGCATGAGACCCTAAGAAGAGCAGTCACTGCAGGGTGCCCCTTGACATTGCAGATGAGGCTCAGAGAGGACGAGGGCTTTGCATCCTAGCATGCTGCCTCTTGTGTGCCTTGTGTGAGAAATTGACATCCACACTTTTATGCACAGACAGTAAAGGGAGCAAAGCGTCCTCTGGTCAATGTACTTTTTTTTTTTCTATAGGAAATCAATCAAAGAAGCCAAATCCTAAATATAGATCTGTAGCTAAGGATGAGTTTAATATAAGAGCTCTGTGACTCCCTAAGGGTTCTCACTGGTGCCACCTTTCCTCGTGGCACTGACAGGCATGCTTCCACATCTAAGGATGCTGTCCTATCCTTAACTGATTTGCAACCTGAGGACTGCCTGTCCCAGCCTGGCTCATTACACACCCTGGGCTGTGTGTCAAGGTCAGCTCTGTTGTATGGGTGAGGTGGCAGCAGCTGCATGTGGATGGGAACTGAGATGTGGTTTCCCCCTCTGCAGATTGAGCAGGTGAGCCAGCTCTCAGCGCTTGTGCAGGCCCAGCTGGAGTACCACAAGCAGGCAGTGCAGATCCTGCAGCAGGTCACGGTCAGACTGGAGGAAAGGTACTTCACAGTCCCCACGTTTCATGTTCCCATTGCCTTGCTATAAAATGTTCTGGAAAGAGGCGAAAATAATAGACTACTTCTGCCAGAGTTCCTGCTTATCCTATTCAGGAATCCACCTTGTGGCTTGTTTGCTTTGATTTTATTTTGTTTTACATTGTTCTGTTGAATCTCACCTACTGTTTACAAAAGGTTGGTGTTTAGATTATATTTTGGCTGCCACAGATGGGACACCAGGATGTGTCTGACAATAACTTGATGCAATTGCTGAGCAGATAGTCTGTGTGGATACTGAACACATAATCATCCTCAGTTTCACAACAGCCCTGTAAATCAAGTATGTTTAGCTTCAGCTAGCAGAGGGGAAGTAACTAGCACAGGGTCACTCAGTGGTGTGTGTGCCTGGGGTTCAAAGCCGCACTTACCTGTTGGAAAGCCCGTTTCCGTTCACACCTGTGTTTCTCTGCATGGGAGTAAGGCCTCCTCCCTCAGCGCTGCTCTCATGTGCCTCTCGGCCTCCTGAGATGCTCCTCACGGTGGGATTCTGTGCTAGTTTCCAGTGTGAATGAAGCTCCCTGGAGCTGTGGGGCACATTTTGTTAATCTAGATTAAGCAGAGTGATTTAGGTAATCATACATACCTCAAAGCCTCACCCACCTCAGCAGCCTTTATTCTCAGATCACGGCCAGTGAATCAGATGGCAGCATTCATAATGAAAACTCCAGTCATGATGCCACACTACTGGAAATGCCACCTATTTCCATAGTTCCCCTCTGGCTGGTCTCCTCTTAGTGTCTTCTTTGATTAGCACTGTGGTTGAGGTTTTCTCTTGTGGAAATGAAGAATTTTAAACTATACACTTCACTCTGAAAATAGTATATTGAGCATAAACACTCTGAACACTCTAAAACACTCTGAAAATAGTATATTGAGCATAAAGGGGCCACTTTTCCTTTTTTTTCTCCCTCTTAAATATGTTCAAAGTTTGTGTCAGAAATCAGATAATGAGGCATCTTTTGACAAATATACTTTAATTTGTGTATTAGAGCCAGGCATTCAACTTCATCTTATACCAATAGGCAAAGAAAGATATTTTTACAGCAGGTGGGACAAGGGTGTTTCCTTGTCAAACCCATCAGTTCACTAAAAGAAAACAGGCAATACAATTATTTAAAGTCAATATCATTCTACAATCACCTTATCCTAAACCCTCCCTACTCTTCCAAATCTGTTGCATGTTTTGCTGATTGAATACCTGAAACTGTGTAGCATAATTAAGGATGTGTAGAATGCATGGATTGACCATACCTTTCCTTTTCCTCCTGTCTTCCCCTGTTCCCTACTCCCCAGTCTCAAACTGCTCACTATTTCCAGAGTACACAATATTTCCTCTTTCCCTTCTTCCAAACCTTCTCATGTTCTGTGTGCAATTGTTTTCTTACATGTGTTCATTTGGAAACAAATACTTTTACCTCTTTCCTTAAACCTTCCTCAACTTCCCCAAGGAGAGATGAACTCCTCCCTCACCTTCAGGCCCACCTGTATTTCTGTGGCATTTTATAGATCTCTGTATAAGAGCTCTTACTATAAAGTATAGTAATCATTGTATTCTGTCACCCCTACAAACTGTAAGCTGCTTAAGGGCAAGAATCTGTGTCTTAATTCATCTTTGTGTTCCTGGCACCTAGCACAGTGTATATTTGTATAAAGGGCTCTGAAAAAAATGTGGGAGGAAGGGAGGGAATTGAGAGAAGGAACAAAGACAGCGAGGACATGGCTGTAGGGGAACATCAACAAAAGCACAGACATGCACATATAAGAAAACTAAGGGTCCTGTTCTGATGTTCTCCTGTTTATCATGGTAGACTGGTGGGTGATCTAAGCATTTCCTGAATATTAACTGATTTTCTTTCCACTTTTTAATTGAAGATTCACATAATTTTTTTTTTGCCTCTTTTTCTTTTCAATACAGAATAAGACAAGCTTCATCTCAGCCTAGAAGGGAGTATCAGCCTAAACCACGGATGAGCCTAGAGTTCCCAACTGCAGACAGTACTCAGCCCAATGGGGGTCTTTCCCACACAGGCACTCCCAAACCTTCAGGTAAGGAGCTCAGACCCACAAACCCCAAAACAAGGGCCTTGGATTCACCTGTTAACATTTCTCTAGCTCTTCTAGGAGCAAAAATTTTGGCTGCATAGGAAGCGTACAGTAAATATCCTTCTTATGGGATAGCTTGTCAGGTAGAAAGAAACTCTGCCACAGGAATCCTTTTTCTTTTCTCATCTACCGTTTTCCCTCCTTTTCCTTCCTTTGCATAAAACTTTCTTTGTCCACCCCGTTTTCTCACTTTCACTCTTCAGCACACACTAATTTCCCAGCTGACACAGTTGGTTTTGACTCTCCTTTGTGGCCATTAAAGGTGGCACCTTTACTTCTCAGTTCAGTGCTGGGAGTGTCCTCTTTCTTCCTGGCTTTTCTCGTCTGTGAACCTGGCATGCGTGAGAATGAACTCCCCTAGGTGACATGTGCCCGTGCACAATCACATGTAACCCACAGACAGCAGGCAGCTCTGGGACCTTGTGGAGTTGGATTTCTTGAGTTGCAGAAGGAAGTATTTGGTTGAATATTTTGCATAAGAATACATTTTGAATTTCAGCACACACTAGGTTTCCTTTTCAAACCCCCCCCCCCCAATCCCTGACCAATTCATCATGCTGTGGTACTGAGGCTGTAATGAAAGCTACATTTCATTTTCTCAGGAATATTAATGCATACCCATAATGCATTCTTTCTGGTGTCACAGTCACTGTATCCCCTGCATGCAGCTTGAGACATTTTCACCCTTAACGTTTGGGTGGTCAAAGAAGTGGAAGTTGTCGTGTTCTGGATATGAATTTTAAAGATGTGCATTGTTCTTTTCTTTACCTTTTGTACCTCCAGTGATTGATGTTCTGTGGTAGAAAACCTTGTATAAAATACTCTTAGGTGACCATGAAGGAAAAAGGTGAGGTGTCCACCAGTAGGTGGCGCTGTCTATCCTTTGTGCTCACAGCCTGGGTGTGCGGCTCAAACTGCGGTCAGTGGTTCTCTGAGGTTAGCTGGCTACAGGACTAGTCATATAAATATGTATAACTGCTTCTCCCTGCTAAGAAATGATAAATTTCACTTACCATTTGGAGACTTAGTAATTTGCTGTTGTATAAATCAAAAAGTAAATACATTATTTCTCCTCCAATCCTCGTAAAAGCTATGTATATTTATCCGAGTCTGTATACATTTGTATGCATGGTATGTTAATATATTTGATCATTTAAAGGGTTTCCCTTTAAGGTCTGATCCCATTTAATCATTATTTAACTCAAGTTGTAGTACTCTAATTTTTATATGCCATAGCTCCTATGCAGTAACTCATATATATATATGCAGCTTACCAAGTATAAATTCTATAATTTTTTACATAACCTTACTTAATAGCCACAAAATAGGAATGCAGAGTAAGTTCTTCTGTTACTTACAATTTCAAACAAAAAAAACTGAGAGTGAAGTGCCTTGTTCACGGTTATATAGAGTAAGAATTTGAACCTGGTGTTTTATAGTATGTTGTTTACACCACATTACAGCAGTTTTCTGGAGGCTATACTTACTGTTTTAAAGAATGAAAACCTAACTAATATTATTCAGCATTATGCCTATAATGAATTGTGCTATTTTAGATGTGCAGAGATTTTAAAGGCCAACATGAAAGAACTCTGGCCATGCTATGTTAATAACCTAAATCATTATCAACTTCTAAGTCATTAGGTCTCCCATATCTGGGCATTCTCAGGAAGGCAAGCCTTAATGGATTCTGTTGTACATGTCACAAGAATAGATGTGACCATTTTTCACACTGGAAACAAACGAGTATCCAACAACTTCCAAAGATCCAAGAAAGCTCCTGAAGATTGGTAGTGGGTGAGGCTCCCCTGTCATGCACGCTGGGGCCTCCTAACAAGCGGCAGCTGTGGCAGGAAGAGGCAAGAGGGGGAAAAGAAGAGGGTGCCACAGATGGTGATACTGTGAGTTAAACACGCCTTGTCCTTTGTGTTTTCTCCTACTCTTACTCCCAGGTGCCCCACTGGATCAGCCGTGCTGCCGAGCCCTGTACGACTTTGAACCTGAAAATGAAGGGGAGTTGGGTTTTAAAGAGGGTGATATCATCACGCTCACTAACCAAATTGATGAGAACTGGTATGAGGGGATGCTTCGTGGCCAGTCAGGCTTCTTTCCCATCAATTATGTGGAAATTCTGGTTGCCCTGCCCCATTAGGGTGTTATGCTGGCTGGCTCACCTCCTCTTGGCCCAGATAGTTATGGTTAACCACTGCTTTGGTAACGCTGCTTACAACACATCCCAAGTGCAGGCTGCAGTGGTCCACGTCATCAAGCCCCACCAAATGTCTTTGGTTGACTCGTGTGTACCTACAAGGTGATGGATGGTGTTTTCCCTGCCTGGTGGGCATGGCATGTGCTTTCTAAACACCATCTGAGACCAGCCAGTAGTCACAGAACTGCTGTTTGCACAGTTCTCAGGAGGCTGTGGCTTCTTAGAATATGACCATGAGCCACATCTCAGAAAAACCATCCTACCGAAGATAGCATCTATCACCGAGGGGCTGTGTCAAGGTCTCCATGCAGAGAGGAGAAAGTTCTTGCTTTCCCACTGTCCCTTCCTGAATATGAGTCACAGAATCGTCAAAGAAAGCCTCCCTCACCAGCAAATTTTCTTCTGGTCTGAATGAATTCATCTCTTGATGCTATCAGCAGAAAAGTGTTTGTTGTGGGTTCAAAGCATTCTCTATAAACAGTCGTCTTTGTTATCCACGCTCATGTCTCTTTCTGAGGTCCAGCCAGTTTTCTTCCATACTTGCTGTTAATGCCAGAAGGGTGATTCCTATTGGTTTTGAAGTGATACAGCAATCAGCACTTTGTGGGAGGGGCTAAAAAGAGGAACTTCTCCATGAGGAAACAGCTTAAATTTCTTGCTGTACAGAAACTGTGTATTTAGGCAATTTCTGAAGGATACAGAGAAGGGGAAATACCTTCACTTCAGTTTTATTTATTTATGAATTACATGTTTCGTGAATCCATTGGCAGAGACACAAGGAGAAAAATACTAGTAACCATTTTTCCAATAGCTCGTAGACCCTGGAACAGTAAAAATCTTTTCCTTCTGCCTTTCCCTGTGTTCTTTGAACATCATTTGTGCATATTCTGCCCTCAATGAGGACCAAGTAAAGATTTTTGTGCTTAGCAGTTGAAAATACGTGGCTGCATATGAAAAACTCCTTCCCAATTCAGTCGTTGCTTTTCTCCTCTCCCTTCCCTTTTATCTTCATTCTGTGTGTACAGTGCTGTGTGTATGCTTATCAGTGTTCTATTTTTTTGTATGAGCCATGAAAGTCCTGTGAGGTCTCCAGAGTTCTATTTATCTAGCTGTACAGACCCTTTCAGAGGTGCCACCTGCAGTAGTGGATCATGTGGAGTGGAAGGCAAAATTTACTGCTTGTTGTATAAACTTACCATAGGGAGCATCGCTGTTTCCAATAAATATTACTAAAGACAGAACCAAAGACTCTGCTTCTTCATTTTGCGTCGGTTCTTTGGGTCTGACAGCGGGTGGATTAGTGTCATTTCCGTGTCTATTGCCTTTTGATGCAACCAACCAGACCTGGGTCCAACCTCATACCTCTCCAGATATAGGAAAAGTTCAAACAGCATGAGCCAGCCTGCACGATGGTAACTACTCAATAACCCCAGGAAGGAAGAGAATTTGAGAAAGAAGATAAGAAAGTGGGGGTTGTCTTCTAGAAGTTAAGAGATATCAAGGATGATATTAGCACAGAATACAACATTAGTAGGAGTGAATAAAACACATCATTTCAACCAGACTTTTTCTGGTTTTCTTTCATACATGAAAAAGAAGAAATAGGGAAATATAGTTTGATCAAAAGCCAACATTCTTTTCTCTTAATGTGTATATGTGGGGTGTGGGTGGCGGGTAGGAGCTGGGAATAGAGGGGTCACAGAGTATGTATTTCCTGAGCTTCCAAAAGAATAAATGTATTCTTTATGTGTTAGGTATCCTTTCTGTTCTTCTGTGCTAAGGCCAGTAATTCAGATTTTCTACTCTAACATGAATAGTTTTAATTAATATACTAAGTTTTATATGTCAACTAGTCTAACATTTTGTGAACTGCACAAGCTCTAGAGTATTACAGATCAATTCTTTAAACCAATTTTAAGAAGAAATTATAATTGACATTGTAGAAAATCAAGACATGTAGAAAAGAAGAATCCCAAGATAAACTATTAGAATATGGCCAGGCATGGTGGCTCATGCCTGTAATCCTAGCACTCTGGGAGGCCGAGGCAGGTGGATTGCTTGAGCTCACAAGTTTGAGACCAGCCTGAACAAAAGCAAGACTCCATCTCTACTAAAAATAGAAAAAGTGAGGCAAGAGAATCGTGTGAGTTTAGGAGTTGGAGGTTGCTATGAGCTTTGACTCCACAGCACTCTACTCAGGGTGACAGCTTGAGACTCTTGTCTCAAAAGTAAATAAATAAATAAACAAACAAACCAAAAATTGTGGCAGGTGCCTGTAGTCCTAGCTACTTGGAAGGCTGAGGCAAGAGAATCCCTTAAGCCCAAGAGTTGGAGGTTGCTGTGAGTTGTGACTGAGGGGGACGAAGTGAGACTGTTTAAAAAAAAAAAAAAGAATGAATTTTTTAAGATTACCAGATACAAGATGAATGAACGAAAAATCTTTTATTTCTGTATATCAATAACAACTAGGAAAATGCAATATTTTAAAAAATTATCAAAAAAATCAAACTTACGGATATAAATCTAGCAAAATTGTATAATATCTCTATATGGAAAATTATAAAACATGTTTGAGAAAAAAATAAGGACTTCAGTAAGTGAATAGATGTTCCATGTTTGTGGATTGGAAAACTCAGTTTTGTAACAGTATCATTTCCCCCCAGATTTCAGCTTGTCATTTCAGTGCAGTTTAAGCTAAAATCTCAGGAAGTTTGTTTCTCTGTTATGTTTAAGAATTCACAATTTCAGTTTTCAAGCCTATTGTAAAATTTATATAGAAAGCCAAACGTTATTTTTTCTTGAAGAGCAACGAAGTTGGGGGACTTACTCTTTCTATATATAGAACATTCTAAAGTTATAGTAACTAAGATAGTATGCTATTGGCCTGTGATTGCAGCTCTTTGAGAGGATGAGGTGGGAGGATTCTTTGAGGTCAGAAGTTTGGGGCCAGCATGAGCAAAAGCAAAATGCTGTCTTTACCCAAAACTTGAAAAAAAGAGTGTGGGGCAGCACCTGTGGCTGAAAAGAGTAGGGCACCAGGCCCATATGCTGGAGGTGGTGGGTTCAAACCCAGCCCCAGCCAAAAGCTGCAAAAAAAGAAAAAAGTTGGGGGTGTGACAAACATCTGTAATCCCATCTATGTGGTGGGAGACTGAGATAAGGGGATCTCTTGAGCCAGTTTGAGTTTGAGGTTACAGAGAGCTGTGATTGGGCTACTGCACTCCAAACAGAGCAAGACCCAAGAAAAATTTTTTAGGCATACTGTTAACCCTCTAATAGGAGAACAGATGATCTGTACAGAGTAGTGAATCCAGAAAGAGACATTTGTGCATTCAGTCATATTTGAAACAAAAGCATTCCATTATCTTTCATGTGATACATTCACATCAGTGGTACTTGTTTACTATTAGTGCCGTAACTCCAAAGGGAAACTATTTAATAACATCAAGACCCTGCACCCCCAGCACAGTAATCTAATCATGAGTCTATGTTAATTAAAGCAGAGGTGTCATGATCACAGAGTCCAGGAAGAACTTAATTTTTATTTAAAGGAGTCTTTTGGAGACGGTCACTAATACACTTACTAGATTCAGAACTGTATGAATTCCTTATTTTTGTTGAAATACAGTAAATACCTTATTACAAAACCTTAAATATAGAAAAGAACAGCCAACGTTGTAGACCATCACTCAAACTGGGCTTACCCAACTTGTTCTTTTGAGTCTAATCACAGGAACAAACTGAAGTGGAAATGGAAGCAGAACTAAGTTGAACAGAACTAAACTGGTAAATATGTTCAGTGAGGCAATTGTTTATTTTTTAAATAGATTTAAGAGGTTTTAAAATTCTAGGAAGATATTTATTTTCATTTAGATTCTTTTGGTTATAAATAAGCAGACAATAAGAGTGATATGACCAAGAATGGAACTTTCCCTAAGACTGTATATAGTGTATATACAGCACATATTCTAGAATATGCTAAGTACTATTCTGCATGCATTGTTTAGTAAATGGGGATTATCCCAAAGCTTTATTTTTGAGACAGCTTCTAGCATTCTGGATGGAACTATGGGGGCACTTCCCCCCTCCCCTACTGCGATAGCAGGGAACAATGTGTGGGTGCTTTTCAAGCCTGAGTTTCATTAACTGGATTAAGGAGGACTGCTTAACTTGCAGGCTGTCTTTCCTCCCATGAGGATGGTGAGGTGGTGTAGGAAGGACTTTATGCTGAACAAACGAGGAGGCAGCCAAAGCCTCCATTAGAACTGGTGGTGGCTGGCAGAGAAGGCTTGAGCTGCTGCAAGGCTGTGCCAGCGATTTCTAGGCCAAGCTATTGGGGACTGTTACAGTGTCCAGGTTAAAGGAACTGTCAAATAAAAAACAAAGCTATTTTTTAAGGGCTCATCGGATGCTAACCACTTAAAGGTCAGGCAGCTGAATGTCACTCAGCTATTGTGTGTGTCTTAAGTGATGGCAGCCTTCCACCTGGGGCAGAGGGCAACTGTAATTTTTGACAGGAGTGGAGCAGGTTGTCAGCTTTGGAAGCAAAAGGGTAGAGAAAAACATCTTGATACCACTTTCTCAAAAAGGAAAGCAAAGACAATGATTCATGAGAATTTGAGGAAAGGCCAGAGGATCCATTTTTAAAAAGCTCCCCCAGTGATTTTTACGTGTGTCTCTTATCAGAACATCTGTCTCCATCAGGATTCATGGAGATAAGAAAGCAGGGAGGGACCTCGAGTCTCCGAAACTTAACATGGTAAGAGTCACTTGGGGATAATTGTACACGAGGAATGCTCAGGTTCTTATTCTAGCACGGTGTTTCTCAATCTTCCTAGTGCCGCAATGTATTTTCATTGTTAAAAAGGGGTCACGACCCACAGGTTCAGAACCGCTGTCCTAGCAGCTCAATCAGAATTGCCCATACAGAGGCCAAGGAAGCTGTATTTACCATCAGAAAGCTTTAGGGAAAAAGTGCATCTAAAATTCTGACATGCATCAGAATCATCTGGGTCTTGTTAAAACAGATTCCTGGGCACCACCTCACATCATAGTACGTCTGAAGGAAGGCCCAAGAATGTGCATTTCTAACATGTTCCAGAATGTTGTTGGTCTTTGGACTATAATTGAATTATTGCTGTTTTAGCAAATTTCTTAGAAAGACAGCTGTTTCTGATATTTTTAGGCTCTGCTCTGGGTGTTGAGAATGATGAGAGAGCATAGACACATTATTCAGTTATTTTCCCCAAATAAACAGTTCTTTGCTCTCTCTGAATGGAACTTCTTGTGGAGATGGCTTGGGGAAATCCAGGCATTTTTACGGACTAGAGAAGTCTCACTTCACTTGTGCTCTGGTGGCTACTTAGATGTGACCTGGGGAGGCTGGATCAGTATTTTTCACAAACTTCCCAAGGGATTCTCAGATTGAGGCAAGTTTAGGAAGCACTTGTCTGTATATATTTATTTGTTTTAAATGAGCAGCCAACTGCTCACCCACTGTTTCTTATTTACTATTTTTGCTTTAAGATGCTCGGTGATTGGTCTAATAATTGATACATGTGTTTCTACTAGCTCTCAGCATGATCTTAAAAATCCAGGATATCCTGGTGTTTTTCCCCCAACTTTACTGATGGCATGAAACCCACACTAATGTGCTGACTTGGAATTCCCACCTTCGTCCTGGTTCCTTCAGGCTTTGCTCCTCGCTTCATGTCTTGTGAGGGTGTCAGTGAGAGAAGTGTCTATAGTTACGCCCAAGCTCCTCACATGAGGCTTCTCCGAGAGCCCTTATCAGAATTTATATCAGAATTCTGAGGGGTGTATGTGGAAGTGCAGATTCCTGGGTCCTGACGCCAGAGATTGTGATGCTGTTGTCTATAGAATGGGGCCAGGATCTGTATGTTTAGCAAGCATCCTGCACACCCCATAGTTCTTATGCAAGCAGTTCTCAACGCCACACTCAGGGAATCTGGAGTCAGGGTTGGGAATTCTTTGATTTGTGACTGCCACAGAAGAGGATCAGTTAGTACACACAACTTGGCAACCAACACGGGAAAAGGATAAGCCAGCTTACTCTCACCTCATCATGCTTCCTGCGAAGAGACAGTTAAAAGCCTTTCAGAATGCACAGGTTAATCCCTGACATTAGCCATAACAGCCTTTGCTCTTGATTTTTCTTTTCTGGAATATCAGAAGATCTTATTTATTATATAAGGAATAGGGATGGGAAGAGGAATGCTGTTTATGAGTGTGGGGGTACCTACACTGGCTGATTCATCATGCCCAATCACCAAAATTTTGGTACCATCTATCATATTGCATGTTGTCTTTTATGGGTTTTTTTGTTTGTTTTGTTATTTTCCCTGGTTTCATGGTACCTGGACTGCCCTCTGCTGGCCACAGGGGGGAAAAATATATATACATATACGTATACATATACATACATACGTATATATGTACACAGTATTTTTAACAGTTAAAAATCTGGCATATATCCATAGTTATTTTATAATCAAGTACATAGGCAGAGCTTAAGCTCTCTCTTTTCCCAGGGCATATGGCTTAGGCCACTGTGCCTTTAATCAGTCATTTGTACCTAGTGTGGGTGTCAAGTTGATGATCTACTGTGATCTTCAGGAAGAGAGCCACATCTGCTCTTCTACTAAGAAAGCATGATCATGGATCATGTGGCACAGTTATCTCTTTAAGACATAAGTGACTGGCAAGTTACAATGGCCATGTGTCAATATAAGAATTACCCAAACTCTGAGTTGCCTGATACGTTATAACAGTGCAGTCTCACCTCTGTTTTCAGAAACTAAGCTAAAAGGACATTCTAGGTCACAGCATTTCACCTTGGACAGCAGCCATCTTCAGAGATAATAAATGTTACAAAGTATTATTAAGCAGTATTCATCTGAGTAATTTTTAAAGCAGCTTTACTGATGTGCAATTTTATATACCGCATTATTTGCCCATTTCAAACGTATAGTTTGTTTTTCAGTAAATATATAGAATTATGTAAACATCACTCAAATCCAGTTTTAGAACATTTCCATTACCCACCTCCTCAAATCGTGCCCATTTGCAGTCAATCCCGGCTCCTTACCTGCATCTCCAGGCAACCACTAATTTGTGAATGTTTTAAAGTACAAAAGTAGAGACATTTTAGTTAAGTGGAAAACATAATGGTTTAGTTGATAAATAATACCGGCATGCTGGCTTGCTGAATCTTCTCACCACTCCCTAGCGCTGTGCAGGGCAGCTCCACAAGTAAGTCCCCCTTGTTTTCTCCCAACTCTCACCTCATCTGGGCTTCCAGGAGCAGTCCCAGCCACGTGTTAGGACCAGCTCTAGGTGTCCAGTGCTGAGTCACAGCATAGTCCTCCCGTGTCAGCAAATTTGTCTCCCATACATCCACCCCCATTTTAGCACCCGAGGTTGACTCCCATGGGTCTCCCCCAGTTCCCACCAGTGCACACCCACCTGCTCTTCCATCAGAGCATAGACTATTTCTCTAGTAGCCAGCACTGTGCTTTACCTGGGTGTACAGAGCTGTGATGCCATCAGCTAAAAGGCAGGTGACGTCTTTGCAGTCTCCAAGCAAGGGAAGGCTGCTCTCCTCCAGCAAAGTGGAGGAAGGCTTTTCCTGTGTCAATAGGATGTTTCAGAGGGATACAAGACTCAAGAGTCTTAGCCTTGTGACCCAGAGAGCCCCATCACAGTTTGCTGGGTCCCACTCTTCCTGACGTTGACAGAGAACTGTCAAGACTGTGTATTCCATCTTATACATTTTATTCTACTTTATTGTCTCCTTGACAGGTTCTGAGCTTAATTTCTAGCCCAGTTTTCCCTGTAGCTATAGGAGGTAAAGGTCTTCTAAAGGCTTCCCTAAAGGCCCTTTGTTTTTCAGTTTATGATGGGCTGACAGACAGCTATCATTTTCTCTTTTCAAGATATTCAAAGTAATGATAAAAGCTAATCAACGCCACAATCCTTATAATTATCTTTGTCCTAAACTGTCCAAGTCCCATGTCCAGCTCTTCACCTTTAACCTGTACCTAATCCCACCCCCTAAAAGAAAATGTTAACAACCATAGTGATGTTGTGTCTCTCAATGGCCACCATAAACAGTGTCATTATTGGCATCTTTCTAATGGCTGATCAGCTCCAAAACCCATTCTGAGCATTTGCTTTCTAGAGCCATTTCTGGACTCCTACAGGCAGAGCCTGAGACAAAGGCTTGCATGTGGGTATATTGTTCTTTAAGACTGTGCTCCCAGGAAGCAGACAATTGGCATGGGAAACCTGAACAGCCAATACAAAGGAACATTTTTGAGATGTCCTCCTGCTTTATAAAAGTGCTTGACTCCAGTGGAATCTGAAGGAAATACACACTTGGAGAATTTATCTGCTGGCTCCTGTCCCATACACTTCTGGGCTTCACATAGCTCCACACAAGAGTGGATCCCTAGGAACTGAGGTAGGCAGCCCTAACCCAGAGCAAAGCGCTGTCTTCTTGCACCTGGGCAAGCGAAGCCTAAGTGTGCATGGATGTGGGTTCTGCAGATTGGCTAGAGTAAGAAGTAAGGCAAAGAGGACATTGAAAGTGATGCCTACGATGCGCCCCCTTCACCGTCCGGCTTCTACACAGTCCATTTCTGCCCCTGAGCCGCCTCACTAAGCATCCTACCTGCATAGCTTATTCCTGGATGCTGCTCTGGATGTGGCCACTTTGGATAGGCCTTAGATGTTTGAGCCAGAGGATCCTCTCTCTCTCCTAGCTTTTTGCTCAAAATGGCATTGTTCTTTCTGATTTTGATGCTATTACTCTTGTTTTGTTATGATATCCTGGAAGAGAACTGTGAAATTTCTGTCTCATGCTGCCATGTTCTCACCAGAATTCCTACTTTGATTCTTTTCATCACAAGGAGATGGAAGTGCTGGGTTTCTGTTGCTTGAGGCTAAACACTATTCACATATCAAATTTGTTGACTGTAGTCCCTGTTGAAGCCAGGATGTGTCCATCCTCATCACAATCCCCACCCCAGTGCTAGCAAGACACCTGCCATGGACATAAAGGGTTTTGTTTGCACTCAGAGCTGAGCCTCTGTGGAGACTGTCAGGTGAGTATTCTGCAGGAGAGGGAACATGTCACACATTTTACTCTTTCCTCAGGGTAGAAATTATAGGCCATTGTGGTACCTAATGGTAACTCTCTTACCTCATTTGTGGCACATACCTCCCTGTATCAGGAAAAGACTCAAATGCTTGGAAGTATCTCACTTAAAGATCTATAGGCAAAGCCTGTTAATCCCATTTAGGAAGGGATAGTCCCAAGGGTTTTCATAGCTACTTGACTATATTATCTTATTTAATCCACACAACAAACCCAAGAGAAAGATGGAAATTTTACATATGAAGGAACCAAGTCTCAGAATTCCAGCCCAAGTTTTTCTGACTCCAGAACTCATATGCTTTCTGCGCTATAGCACAGAGCATTTCAAACAACTAATCTCTGTGTTTCAGGAACACAAATTCCCAAATTCTAAACATATGACCCTTCCCCCACCATTAACTGTCCCTGTTATGTTGGGCAGATTATTTAACACTCTGTGCTTCAATTTCTTTAATTAGAAAATGGAGATATAACAGTACCTTCCTAATAGTTATGGGAGGTTGTTGAGGTTTAATAAGTTAACATATGAGAAATGTTTAAAAGCATTATCAAAAATACACTACTGGGACCTGATCAAACTAAAAAGTTTCTGCACTGCTAAGAACACAGTAAGTGTAGCAGGCAGACAGCCCTCAATGGGAGAAAATATTTGCAGGTTATGCCTCCGACAAAGGGTTAACAACCAGAATCCACAGAGAATTCAATTGTATAAGCAACAAAAGGACTAGTCATCCCATTTCAGGGTGGGCAAAGGACTTGAAGAGAAACTTCTCTAAACAAGACAGGCACACGGCCTACAGGCACATGAAAAAATGCTCACCATACTTAATCATCAGAGAAATGCAAATCAAAACTACTTTGAGATATCATCTGACTCCAGTAAGATTAGCCCACATAACAAAATCCCCAAACCAGAGATGCTGGTGTGGATGTGGAGAAAAGGGAACACTTCTACATTGTTGGTGGGAATGCAAACTAATATATTCCTTTTGGAAGGATGTTTGGAGAATACAGAGATCTAAAAATAGACCTGCCATTCGATCCTTTAATTCCTTTACTAGGTATTTATCCAGAAGATCAAAAATCACATCATAATAAAGATATCTGTACCAGAATGTTTATTGCAGCCCAATTCATAATTGCTAAGTCGTGGAAGAAGCCCAAGTGCTCATCGACCCACGAATGGATTAATAAATTGTGGTATATGTACACTATGGAATATTACACAGACTTAAAGATGGAGACTTTACCTCTTTCATGTTTACATGGATGGAGCTGGAACATACTCTTCTTAGCAAAGTATCTCAAGAATGGAAGAAAAAGTATCCAATGTACTGAGACCTACTATGAAACTAATTTATACGTTTCATTTGATGGTTATAACATCTATAGCACAAAAAAAGGGGGAAACGGGCACGGGCGGCGCGGGGCGGGTGAGGTGGGGGTGGACAGAGGGTAATTGGTGGGGCCCTACCTACGGTTCATCTTAAAAGGGTACAGGTGAAACTTACTAAATGCAGAATACAAATGTCTTCATATAGTGATTAACAGGCAAGTCAGCACATTGTCCCCCATGACTGCACTAATGTACACAATTATGATTTAATAAAAAAAAGTTTAAAATAGTGTAAGACACAGAATACACATGCCATATGCTTTAGCAAAACAAAACGAAGGTTCACAGATGCCTGCACCAAAGTCTGAAACATTTCTGAAATGGTCATTTGGGTCAGTGAGAAAACGGGTTGCAATTTCCAAAATGCTCTTTTTTTAAAAAAATTAAATCATAGCATAAAATGTGAAATATTTCATCAAACTAGTTAACATAGCCTCCATGGCATTTTCTTTGTTATTATGTTAAGACATTTATATTCTACATTTAGTAACATGTACCCTTGTAAGATTTTCACATGTACCCTTGTAAGATGCACCATAGGTGTGGGCCCACCAATTACTCTCCCTTCACCCATCTTCCCTCCTCCACTCCCTGCCGTCTCCCGTTTCCCCATATTCTTGGGATATAATTAGGTTATAGCTTTCAAATTGCTTTCATAGAAGGGCTGAGTACATTGGATACTTTTTCTTCCATTCTTGAGATACTTTGCTAAGAAGAATATGTTCCAGCTCCATCCATGTAAACATGAAAGAAGTGAATTCTCCATCTTTATTTAAGGCTGCATAATATTCTATGGTGTACATATACCACAATTTGTTAATCCATTCGTGGCTCGATGGGCACTCAGAAATTGAATTCAGAATTTGGATTGCAAATAATATTAATAGAATGGAGGTAAAGGTTGAACTGGATATGGCTGCCCTGGAGAAGGATTATGAGGAAGTGGGCATCGATTCCTATGAGGATGAGGATGAGGGAGAAGAACAAAACAGATGCCTGGAGACTCTCCACTATGTTCATTGCAAAAGCCTTTTGAAATAAACAGTATCCTTGCATGGAAAAAAAAAAGAATGGAGGTAAAGTAGGAATTAGAAATTCAAGGAGCATTTCAAAAGTTTCAATGAATTCAAAGACAAAATCACCAAAGATTCTTCTTTCATGACTTAGCAATTAAGAATTGGGCTGCAATAAACATTCTGGTACAGATATCTTTGTAATAATGTGATTTTTGATCTTTTGGATATATACTTAGTAGAGGAATTGTAGTATTGAATGGCAGGTCTATTTTTAGTTCCTTGAGTGTTCTCCAAACATCTTTCTAAAAGGAGAGTATTAGTTTGCATTCCCACCAGCAATGTAGAAGTGTTTCCTTTTCTCCACATCCACACCAACATCTCTGGTTTTGAAATTTTGTGATATGGGCTAATCTTACTAGAGTTAGATGATATCTCAAAGTAGTTTTGATTTGTATTTCTCTGATGATTAAGGATGATGAGCATTAGTTTTCTTTGAATTATCCCAGAGCTCTCTGAGAGAATGATCCATTTTTGCTCTCCACAGCTCTTCCTTTTTGAGTATTTGGGAGCGTTCGAAAGCTTTGTCTTCTACGTCAGAAATCCTTTCTTCTGCCTGCTCCATTCTGTTACTGAGGGATTCTGCTGTATTTCTCAGATCTTTGAGGGCTGCAAATTCTTGTCTCAATGTGTCAAAATCTTTGGTGATTTTGTCTTTGAATTCATTGAAACTTTTGAAATGCTCCTTGAATTTCTAAATTCTGAATTTGATTTCTGATATCTCAGCCATCTGTTTATGGATGGGATTTTCAGTTGTGTCTGCCATGTCGTTTCTTGGGTGAGTTGATCTACTCTGGTTATTCATGTTACTAGAGTTTTTCTGCTGATTCCGCCCCATGATTATTTTACACCATTTTGCTAGATGAGCAGATAAGCTGAAGTTGGGTTAGGGGTTCCTGGAGTAGTGATTAACCAGCCCTTTGCCCAAAAGCTAGGACTGGTGTCTGTACCTTTTCCCCTAGAGCTTTGCAAAGGACAGCAGTGCTATGGCCTGAGACACTGGGTATCTGCTTGGTGTAGTGGGGTTTAAGTGGCTTTGTCTTGTTTTCAGCTGGTCTCTGCCCTACCCTAGTGAATCAGTTACTCTGGGTTGAAGTCTCAGCTGTGGAGAAATACCAGCAATTAAGTCACCCTGCCCCCCACAGGCAACAACTGGAAAAGGAAAATCAAACCTTCCCACAACCACACACCCAGGGTACCACTTTGGATAGTCCTCAGGTGATTGGCCCAGTTCAAGAGGTCTAAATCAATTGTCCCAGTTAACACTGGTCTCATGTGGGAGAGTTCAAAAGGTCCCTAGATAGCAGGAGTCTGTTGGCAGCTCATGACTTGATCCAGTGCTCTGTGAGGTCAGTAGGACCCACCCAGCAAATGAATTAGTCTGGGAAGGTTGATGCCTCCTTCCCTATCTTGCACCTCTGTCACACCCAGTCATATTCCTGTGATATTTTTATTGGCAACATGCTTTTCATATCTCTGGGGGAACATGGAACTTCTATCACTTTCTCTTCTTTTATGGTTGAGAGGGAGTTTATTTGGTTTTTAAAAAATGGTACAATTAGGCTATCATATGTAGGAGTGAAGGAGGCCAGAGTAGAGGAAGAGAGATGAATTCTGAGCAGTAATGGGGACTCAGTGCCAGGATTGGGGGTGCTGGGATGACATGTAATGAGTTTAATGATGCTGGTTCCCCAGACCTATAGGCCCCTAGTCTACCAAAGCACATAAGACCCTGTAGGCTTTAAGAGTGAGCATTTCTGTGATAACCATGGGCATGTTCGTCTACAAGTTTTAGTACTGTGCTAGGATCTTTGCATGATCCTTGGGAGGTAGAAGAACCCCAAATATTGACTGGGATTGAATTTTTCACCAATTAGTTGGATTTAAGTTGCCTTCAAAGGAAGTGTGATCTGAATTTATTTGTAAGGATCATGCCTATCACTTCCCCCAAAACCTCAGAGATCATACCCACTAATTATCACTTGTCTCCCCCTATCATACTTCTTTTTTTTTTTTTTTATAATTTTATTGAATCATAATTCTGTACATTGGTGCAATCATAGGGCATGATTCATATACATTCAGAAATGTTTTCATCGTACTGTTACAGATAGCCTTCATGGCATTTTCTTGATCACT
>CAUYON010106311.1:0-10948 GCA_963573935.1 Arctocebus calabarensis | reverse complement strand
TATCATGAAATAGTATAGTAATCTAAAATTTCAGAAATTGTAACCTCTATCAGACTCATGAAATCTGAAACCTCACTTATCAATGGCTGTCTTAGTCTGTTTGAGTGGCTATAACAAAATACCACCTGCTAGATACTTTATAAAAATAAGACATTTATTTCTCACAGTTGTGGAGGCTGTTGAAATGACCAGTTCAAGGTGCTAGATCTAGGGGGGGGGGGGCCTTCTTGCTGGATCTTCACATGGCGAGGAATTCTGTGTTACCATGCGCAGGAAGGCAGGAAGACAAGCAAGCAGGATGCTGTGGGAAGGCTCATTTACAAGAAGGCTTTAACTCTAATCACGCATTTAAGGCCCTGCCTCTTAAGATGATTATACTGGCAACACTTAGATTGTGGAGGGGACAAAGTCACAGTATGGCAACACCCCTGATTGGTCATTTTCTTACTATAGAGCATCCTTTTAGTTCTAAACTCTATTCTTCTGTTTTCATGAGTGAGTTCACAAGACAGTTTTTCAGGAGAACTGGAAGTTTTGTGCATTATATCAGGTTATATTATAACTACCTTGCTTAATCTGCCTACTTTGGATGGCATGGGAGATTAGCTAAATATCAGTCAAGTTCTGGGTGGTGCCTGTGGCTCAAAGGAGTAGGGCGCTGGCCCCCATGTGCCGGAGGTGGTGGTGAGTTCAAACCCAGCCCTAGCCAAAAACTGCAAAAATAAATAAATAAATAAATAAATAAGTATCAGTCAAGTTCCTTAAAGCAGATACTTTTGATGACTTTTCCAGGACTCAGTTTTCTTATCTACAAAATGGTAATTCTCTAAGATGTGCAGGGAAGATGGAACCAAATAAATGTTCAAGTTCTCAGCATTTAGAAAATCCTCCACAAATGTTAGTAACAGACTTCTGTACAATAACTTCAGTTGTTTTCTAATTCCTTTAATTAAATAGCAACCCTAAAATTCACCAAAAGAACAAGTTCCACACTGTGAAAAGAATTTAGTCACTTTACAAAACAGTTCTTTGATGTAAAAATATATACATAAATGTATATTTCACCATATGTTTAAAGATAAATGTGTTCATAATTTTATGTATATATGACTATATGTAGCTTATTTTTAAGTAGTTTTCCACATATTTATATCAACCATGAGAATAGCAACGTTAAAATACATTACATTCATTAGAAATCTCTCATCACAAGTCAGAAATAGAGATAGATGATCACATAGATATACATGAGATGACCAAGAAGATAACAAATGTAGGAGAGCTAACTTGGACCTTGCTGCCTGTCTTAAAATTTTAGGTCAATTACTCTTAATTATGAAATCATAGAAATTTTATCTATTTACTTTGTGTCTCTGTTTTCAGCAACATATACAGGGTGTAATAATTGATCTACTTAAGGAAGTTTTAAGATATAGATAAAATAGGGTGGCGCCTGTGGCTCAGCAAGTAGGGCACTGCACCATTTACCGAGGGTGGCGGGTTCAAACCCAACCCCGGCTGAACTGCAAAAAAACAAAACAAACAAACAAGCAAAGAAAAAAAAACATAGATAAAATAATGCATTATGAATTTTGGAAGGGACACAGTCAAACCATAGCAACATAATGCATAATGCAGTACTTAGTACTTAGCTAAGTTTCACCGACAATGTCCATGGTGCCAGGGATTTTGCTATTATTAGTAGGCTCTATGGGACAGATTAAGCCTTTAATACATAGAATGCTGTGGGCAGAATTGTGTCCCCCTCAAGTTTATGAGTTGAAGTCTTAACTCCTTATACCTTAGAATGTGAATGTATTTAGAGAGAGAGTGTTAAAGAAGTCATTAATTAAAAATAAGATGAGAAGGGTGGGTCCTAATCCAGTATGGCCAGTATCCTTATAAGTAGAAGAAATTTGGAGACCCCAGGAACATGAGGAATGTGAGTGCACAGAGGAAAGACCATGTGAAGACAGAACAGGGAGCTGAGACCCATCCACAGCTAGAGAGGGAGGCCTCAAAACAATTCAGACCTTCTGAGACCTTGATCGTGGACTTCCATTCTTTAGGATTGTGGGCAGCAACTAAATTTCTAATATTTAAGCCACAGACAATGCCATTTTGTTATGATAGCCCTAGCAAACTAATATAGAGAGTAATTATATTAAAAGAATGAATGACGGAGGGGTGGGCACAGGAAAAACCCCCACATTCATCCTGTTTTACCACTGTCCTTCCAACAAGCTCTCCTATCTCCTTTTCTCAATTGTGCCAAATTCAGCAGATTCCATGGCTTTTTCTGACACATTTTGATATTGAAACAGTCTAATTTATAGATATTAAAATGTCCCATTCAGCAGAATATAAACACTTCATTATTTCCTCAGTGGAAAATACTTTTCCAATCCAGTTTAGTCTCCATAATCTTAAGGCCACCTTTGAAACCCTCTTCCATTCTTCCTTTCCTTTCTTCTTTTCCTTCTTCTCTCTTAACTTAATTTTCTACTCTGGGTCCTGCAGGGGCCAAAGCAAAGGAGATGGATGGGAAGGAAAATGATTTTGCTTAGGAGTGCTCTTTACAGATTTTTCTTGGTTATTTGTGAATGTACTGTTGTAAGTAAGCCCCACAGCTAGTCCTCTTCTGCCCTGGAGCCTTTCAGCTCCTGCTCCAAAGATCATCTTAGGTGGCATCACTCAAAGTAACTTTAGCTAGAGGGGTGTGTGTGCAAGTGAGGCCCATTTGTGCCACCCACTTGCCTTATTTTTGGCATGCCAATCACTGGAAGTATAACAGTTTCATCTCATCTCTTCCAGGAGCTGTGCTCTGACAATCTAGGGCATTCCTGAAACTCGGCTCTCATTCCTTCATGAGAGAGTTTCTACTCATTCCTGAAACTCAGCTCTCATTCTTTCATAAGTGAGTTTCTGCTCGTTCCTGAAACTTAGCTCTCATTTCTTCATGAGTTTCTACTTTCCATTCTTGCCTGGAAACTTCACTTTCCAATAGAAGTTGCTCTTTTTACGCCCACCTCTCTTACCTTGACTGGACTTATCTAGAAACACAGAACACCCTTTCTGGTCTTTAACTTTACAAAGACATCTCTGATGCATGCCAATAGTTCTCTAAGCTTTTCTTACCTACAACGTGAAGTTTGGTATTGGTCCATGACCAAAGAAGCTTCTGCGTGGATGAGATAATGCCTTTTTTGTAATTTGGGGTCCTTATTTAATGCTTTCAATTTACTCTTTTCCTACAATATTCTGAGCCTACAAGGAGCCCCTGTTAGCATCCCATTACGCTGGCTGTGAACATGATGAAGAACTGGCAGATTTCTCAGCCTCTAGATTTATATATCTCTTTATTCTGTCACAGGGCTTTGCAATCTGTGAATTTCAAACACCCAGGATGGTCAAAAAATTACAGTAAACATTTGCAAAATATTTCTTTTCCTCATGCCCATAAAAGGGACAGAAGATCTTTTGACTTTAAATGTGTACAGAAATATTGGTTGAGTAAAAATAAATAAGATATTTTTCTCTAAACCTCTAAACCTACTATTTTGAAAAGTGTCCACAGATGCACAGAAGATATTAAGATGAGTCCAAAGAAGAACATATATTTACTTGTGTATTTTCAGAATGATGGTATGAATTTAGGCTTCTTTTCAAACAATGTTAAGCGTGCTCTATTATTATCTTAGATCAAGATGTATTTGTTTATTTTCAAAAGGTGCCTCAGACTTGCTAGGAATATGGGTCTAATTTACATAGTATAAAGAATGCAATTTGAAAATGTTCCGGTGATTTTGATCACAATGACTTCAAGGCAATAATTCCTGTTGCAAACACCAGACATTTGCTTAAAACGTAATCTATGAAAAAATTCAGCTAGTCATACCTTTTATTAGATCATTTTGGGAAAGTATTCTAATTGCACAGGCACTAGTGTTCTGGTTACCATAGTACCACATCTGATGACTCACCAGAACTCTCCCTTAGTTAAGACTCTAAGCACATACTGTCTTCAACATTACCCTCAGCTTTTTAAGAGAGAGGAATATAGTGTCAATCTTAAGTTTCATATTTAGTTCTTGGATATAGCTGACCTCTCATACTCTGAGCTGCCCAAAATATGAACTCTCTCTTTGTCAAAGGAGAAATGGATACATTTCCTCAGAAAATCTTACAAACTTACACACTTCTCTTTTTCTCTTGCATTCTCTCTCTCTCTCATGCTGTTATTCTAGCTGTCACTTTATAAAAAAATATTTATTTACGTTTTAGAGATGGGGTCTCACTATGCTGCCCAGGCTGAAGTGCAGTGGCTATTCATAGGCATGATCATGGTACCCAAGGACCTTGAATTCCTGGACTCAGGGATCCTCCTCCCTCAGCCTCCTGAGCAGCTGGGACTGCAGATGTGCACTGCGGCATCCAGCACGAGCTCCCACTTCTTAATGCACGTTTGAGCATCAGTGCCATTATTACAGTGATTAGAAATCATAGTCAGACAGGGGTGTATAATGTGGTAGAAAGAACATACAATGTCAACCAGAAGAGTTGTCTCATAACTCTGCAATTTATTTGCTCAGGGAATTAGACAAGGTCTTTTTCACTTCTTGGGAGCTGTTTTCTCTTCTATTAAAGTGGACATGGTGCTACCTCCCACAGAGGTTTTAAGGATAATTTATAACTCTCATATGAAAGCTATAACCCAATTACAACACAAGAATTGGGGAAAGGGGCGAGGGAGGGGAGGGGAGAGGACGGGTGGAGGGAGAGTAATGAGTAATTGATGGGTCCACATGTATGGTGCATCTTAGAAGGGTACAGGTGAAACTCCCTAGAAGTAGAATATAAATGTCTGTACATAATAACTAAGAAAATGCCATGAATGCTATGTCAACCAGTTCGATGAAAATATTGCAGATTGTATATATAAAACCAATACATTGTACCCCACAATTACATTTATGTATACAACCATGATATAATAAAAAAAATTAAGAATTTAAAAAAAAGGATCACATGAGTTAAGATATGAAAAAGGCACTGTGATTATTTGAGGGCTTGCCATTTCTTCTACTGGGGATTCTGAAATTTCAAAACTTGAAGTCTATGAAAGGAGTCATGCCAGAGGCTGAGGGATGCTGTATGCCTGAGGGGTGCCTTGGATGGCCATGGGTCCCATGACAACAGTGAGTTGGCTGGAGATCCTGATTTTGCTGATGGGGACATAAGACGTCAATTATAGGAATTAACACATGTTCAGTGCCTGCTTTGTACAAGACACTGTGTGATTGTCCTGGCATGCTATGATTCATTTAATTCTTATGACTTCCCTCAAAGATAAATATTATTGTTTTTTTATTTTTTTAAAGAGGAGTTTTACTGAGCTCAAGGAGGTGAATAATTTGCCAAGAGTCACACAGGAAATATACTATGCAATGGATCTTAAATTAAAACCCCTATCAATGTAAATTTAAATCATGTGTCATTCAACGAGCCACAGAATTGAGCCAGGAGGAGGGTTGGCTTCAGGGGTGGATGGTGGGGAAAAAAGCAAATAGAAGAACAAGATTCCTTGCAATCACCTTCTTTTCCCTTTTATTTACTTAGTTTATCTTAAAGCAATGTCAATGTTGCAGAGAAGCTGTAGGTATATTTTGTAGATTTTTAAATTTTCTGAAAAATTTAAAGTGCATGCCTCCTCTCACCCTCCAACACTGTCGGTGCCTGTAAGTACATTCACCTACCTAACCACAGCACAGTCACCTAAATCAGAATATTAGCAATGACGCATTAGTACCCTTCAATCATCAGACTCATTTAAGTTCTGCTAATAGATCCAGAGGGAACCAGTCTGGAATTTAGTTGTCATGTCTCTTTATTCTCCTCTAACCTAGAGCTGTTCTTCAGTCTTACCACACCATTTCCTGACCTTCCTCCCTTTGAAGATTACAAGCTGGTTACTTTGGAGAACGTCTCTCAGTTTGGGTTTCTCTGACAAGTGCCTATGATCAGACTCAGGCTGTGTGTCACGCTGCAACGTTTCCATGTTCAGTTTCACGTTCAGCACCTTGTCACGTTCAGTTTCTCTTTGTCCCTTTGCTGGTTGGTCACTTGGACCCCGTGGTGAAGATAGTGGCTAGCAGACTCAGCCATTGAAACATGCTTAGTTTTCCCTTTATAATTAGTAAATATTTCATGGGGAGTTACTTTGGAACTGTACATGTATCCTCATTCTCACAAAACTTTCAATCTATTTATTCATTTCCATGAGAGTATGTATTTGTTGTTTCTTTTTTATTCTTTAATCAATATTATTTGTTATTATCAAAACTTTGATCCTTAAGTTTTCCCAGATTTGGCCAGCTATAGCCCCTTCAAATGAGTCTTCTGGGTCCTTCTAAAAGGTTCCGGCATCTGTCCCTCCTTACTTTCTGGCTTAACAAGTTGGTGCAGGTTTGTTCTGCTAGCTCCCTCCAGCTGCTTGAGCTGCAGCTTCCTGCTCTGTAACACACAGCTGCCTTCAGCCCGGCACAGACACCTCCCTTCCTCACTCTTCCCTGAATTATCTAAGAGGAAGATACATAGAGTGTCCATAAATCTTATGACTGGAAAATAGGATTCTGGACAATTGTTATAGAATGGAGGTCACAGAGGGCATGGCGTCTTCAAAACCATTCTCCTAACATGTCAAATACACATTAAATACACAAGTGCAAGTTAGGCTCAGTAGTTAGGACTGAGTAGACTGACCCCAATTTGTGAAGGAAAGTCAAGTTTCTCTGGAGCACAGAATCTGTGTTTGCTGCACTGGGCACTCAGTAAATACGTAATGAATGAATTTGGAATGGATGTCACGCATCAAAAATCATCAATAAAGAGTGGCGAAGACATACCCACTGGATCCTAGAAGAAATTTTTTCACCTTGGAAACCAGAAAACTACTCATTCTTCAATTTTGTTTCCCCACATTTTGGGAATTTTTCCTATTTCTCAGCCATCTTTTAAGTTAGATGCTCCCTAACTTTTCTTCCTATTGCACCTTATGCATGTTTGTGTCTGAATTTTGAATTATGAAGGTTAGGATTAATTACTTCTGACAGAAAAACCCAAACCACCAAGGCTTCAGCAAGATAGAAGCTGTTTCTCACTGAAAGGAGATTAGAGAGCTTTGTGACCACAGGATCTGTGTCCTCCTGGGTTGCTCCTTTGCAATTCTTAAAGTATCACCTCATAGTCCAAGATGGCCTCTTGAGCTCCAGCTGCCACATCTGGATACCAGAAATAAGTAAAAAGGAAAGGACAAAGAAAAGCGGGCTGCTGCTTTATAAGACCAACTATTTAAGATTACTCATTAATTTCTTATTAATTTAATTGAAATTAAATGTAACTAAATTAAATATACCTAAACTAAATGAAATTAATGTACATAGCTATGTCTTGTGTCTAAAACATTCTGGCTGTTTAGAAAAATGCCTCAGACTGGATAGCTCATAAACAGAATCAGGTGTCTCACAATCGTAGAGGCTAGGAAGTTCACTATCTAGGCACCAAATCCACTGGTGCCTAGTGAGGGCTTGTTCTCTGCTTTCAGGATGGTGTCTTCTTTCTGTAGCCTCACGTGATGAGAGATGGGCAGGCAGAAAGAAAAAAAAAAGACTAGGCACCCAGCATCAATTGTATTCATCAGAGAGGATCCTTCAAGTGCTAATCACCTCCAAAGGGCCCCACGTAGTGTTATCATCACATCGGGGGCTAAATTTCATCATTTGGATTTAGAATGGAGACAAACAATGTCAGACAATTAGGTTCCCAAACTCATCCTAGAAAAAGTGCTATATACCTCATTGCTGAATATCATTATGGTCACCTTCCATGCACTCCCCTTGGGAAATTTTGTGCTAGGCCAGCACCTAGTCCATCCTTCAAAGCGCTTTTTCTAGGATGAATTCACAAACTTAAGTGTCAATCCTCGTACAATGACAGCTCTGATGGCTATTCCAGAGAAAGAGTTCCACATTACTTTGCGGGGTGGAGTAGGCCCTGCCAATGGTGCACAGCTTCCCCAGCAACACATCACAGGTGACCCCAGTGGCATTCAGCAATGAAATGGGTAGCACTTTTTCTAGGATGAGTTTGGAACTTAATGGTCTGACCTCATACATTCAACACATAGCACTTTACTGCACAGGAGAGCAGGAAACATAATTTGAATTTCTGTTTTCCACTAGTCTATATAAATTTCAGGGATTCCTTTACTAAAGCAAAAGAGAAGAATGGATTTTGGGGGACAAATAACCATCTGTGCTGAAAAAATTTATTGGCACATGTGTCAGCAGCATATGTTTCTATGTCTATGGCTCCCAGGTCGGCTTGTTTATGAGTGCATGTGTTCATTCATGCATTTATTCATTGAACAATCACGCATTCAGCATCCACTGTAACTTTGAGTTTAGCTGCAGTATGGTCAGGGAGACACATTCCAGTCTATTAAATACAAAATTATGAGTTCCTTCAAGATATGGATCACCATCATTTTTACTCTGTATTTCTAGAATCTTCACTTGCTTCTAGCCCAGGATAGGAATTAAAACAAAAATAGTTAATTGAATTAGGGGAGAAATTAGGAGCACCATAGAGTTCTGTAGAAAATAGTGTTCAAGATGTTTATATAATGGAAACAAGAGGCCAGTTTCTGAAGGTAACATGCCTGAATTTAACGTACACCTCTTCCCTACTGAATGGCCTTGGGAAAATTATTTATCTTTAGAATGGGGATAATAACAGTTCTTCCTCTTAGTGTTTGAAGGGGATCAAGTTAGATGATACTTGGCAGGTGCATAAAGAGTGAATGGTACATTGTAAACACTCAATAAATTTCATCTTTTTCTAGGATAAAGTATTTTTCTTCCCCTTTCTTACACTTCCCTTTCATATCAGACTTGGGCTTATTCTATTGAGCCCAGTCCTAACCCTTCAGCAACAAGAGTACCACAAGTCGTCCATAACTTATTGGAAAAATATGTTTGCAGCAAGACGAGGATAGAAATATCACCCTGTTCCCTGAGCAGCTGTCATTGTTACCAATTGCTTAGTTAAAAATGTTACCAAAAAGAGATGTCATTTTCAAATAGAGTCATATTTTGCTATTCCCATTAAAGCTGCTCCCTAGCTGTAAATTATGATGATTGTGTCCTATAATGAAAACTAAGACGAAAAACAAAAGTTTAGTGGGGAGGAAAAAAAAAACTGAAAAAGATTATAGGGTAGTCTGTAATGAATAGAATATGCACAGAGTTTGTATTTCTCTTAAATTTGAAATCTAGAAACCCTAAGTCTTTTATGAAATCACTGTCATTTTTCTTTTTATTTCTTTCCCTCTTGAGTTACAAGAATCACAATCTCTCTCTCTCTTTTTATCTCTCTCCATTTGAAAAGAAAAATGATTGGATGCTGCAAAGCAGGGTTACCAAAACAAAAAACAAACAAAAAAACTATCATCATGATATTATTCTGCTAAAGAACATTCAAGAAAGTAGGAAGAGAATGTAAATAAGTCTATGGAGAGGTTGTGATTCCAAATATTGATCCACTTCCTTCACATTGTCAAATTTCTGGGCATAAAGTTTCTGGTAGTATTTAGAGATAATCTGGTGTATTTCTGTGGCATCAGTTGTTACTTCCCCTTTATCTATCCATTAGAAATGACAGAAGGAGAATTTAAAATACAGATAATGAAAACAATAAATGAAGCTGAGAAAGTGGATAATAACCAAAAGGAAATTCAAAAACAGAATCAAATAAGAGATGAACAATATGAAGAATATAAAAAGGATGCAGCAGAGCTGAAGGAACTGAAGCAGTCAGTTAGGGAACTTAAGGATTCAGTAGAAAGTATCAACAACAGATTACATCATGCAGAAGAATGAATCTCAGAGGTAGAGGATAAGGCTCTTGAGACAACTCAGATAGTTTAGGAGGCCGAAAAGAAGAGACAGAAAGCATAAAGTTCACTGACAGAATTATGGGACTTTATGAAGCATTCAAACATACGAGTTATAGGTATCCCTGAAAGGGAAGACAAATGCCCCAGAGGAATGGAAGCCATTCTAGAGAATATTATAAATGAAAATTTCCCAAATATCACCAAAGAGTCTGACATGCTCCTTTCAGAGGGATGTCAGTCCCCTGGTCACCTCAACTCAAATAGAGCTTCTCCAAGGCACATTGTGATGAATTTATCTAAAGTTAAGACAAAAGAAAAGATCTTGCAAGGTGTCAGGAGTAAGCGCCAAGTGACCTACAGGGGTAAACCTATCAGGGTAACCATGGACTTCTCTAATGAAACTTTTCAAGCCAGAAGTCAATGGTCACCTATCTTTAACCTACTTAAATAGAACAATTTTCAGCCCAGAACTCTATACCCCACCAAGATAAGCTTTAAAATTGATGGAGAAATAAAATCTTTCATTGATATGCAAACATTGGGGAAATTTGTCACAACAAGATCAGTTTTACAGGAAATATTTCAACCTGTCCTACATACTGACCATCATAATGGACCTTCAGAAAAGTAAACACCCAGAAAATATAGGACAGAACCTAGTTTCCCCAATGATGCAAAAGACAAAACTAACCAATGGACTTTCACAAAATAAGATGAATAGAATGCTACCACACTATCAATTATCTCAATAAATGTCAATGGCTTGAATTCCCCACTAAAGAGGCACAAATTGGTTGATTGGATTAAAAAACACAAGCCATCTATTTGTTGCCGGCAGGAAACACACTTCACATCAAAAGACAAATTAAAACTCAGAGTTAAGGGTTGGAAGTCAATTTTTCAGGCAAACGGAACTCAGAAGAAAAGAGGGATTGCAATGTTATTCTCAGATACATGTGGATTTAAAGCAACTAAAGTTAAAAAAGATAATGA
>CAUYON010106308.1:0-14562 GCA_963573935.1 Arctocebus calabarensis | reverse complement strand
TATTTCCATTCTCAGAGTTTCATAGTTCTCTTTATAAAGATCTTTCACGTCCTTTGTTAGGTAAATTCTCAAATATTTCATATTCTTTGGCACTACTGTAACAGAAATAGAGTCCTTGACTAATTTTTCAGCTTGACTATTATTGGTATAGAACATTTTTTAAAAATGATTAGACCGAGGACAAAACAACTGATGTATTAGTAGCACATAGAATCTGCCATAATTTATGAGGTCAGTGTGTTTGTGTTTTCAATGTCATAGGTCAAACAGATGTCACTACTTACTTTATGAGACCAAGCAGAATAATTTCAGCATAACACCTTTCCTAGCACTATTTTCCCTTATGAAACTCTAACCACACCATATACACTACTTCATCCCTCCTTAACATTAAAAAAATTACTTCATACTACCATTATTAGAGAAATTGTGTGAAAGTTCAGTTCATTACATATGAAAATAAAATTAGAATATTGCTCTTGAGAAACATTTATTCCTCTAAAATAAGGTCACTGAATATTTAGAGTAATATTACATATTCTTTCCTGATCAATGATTTTCTTTATAGCTTTCTTAAGATTAATACCATGATTGCATATCTAAAATAATTCCTTTTGGGTTATTTAGGAGAACATAAAAGGAGGCATTCCTTAGGTTCTCCCTCAACTTTTCTCTTTCTTTTAAATAGCATACAAACTCCGGAAAATTCAGGTGAACACGAAAACATAAACTGTAAAACCTGAATCCTATTTGTTAGGATGAGAAGACAATGGAGCAAGTGGTGTGGCCTTGTCATGCTTTTAAGCAACAATGCACGATGTGCTTCCTTGACAACTTTTGTCTATCCCTTTGTAGAGTGCCAATCTCCACTGCTCTCCAAGATGAGTTTTATCTCCAGATATTTAGAAATGCCATCAAGAAAAGAAGAATACAGGATTTCACCAGGCATATGGGGGCAAGAGAACAGGAGATGGTGACATAGCAGCTAGAAAGGAGCACACGGAATTCCATAACTGTTTCTTTATCTGGACATCAGTTTCACTGGTGTGTTCACTGTGTAAACAGTTCAGTGAGGACCTGTTTTGAACATATTGAACACTTATAACACGCACCCTAAGTTTCATACGATGATAATCATGTTAATATTTGCTCTAAGTTCTATGAAAATTAACCATTTGTTATGTTTGCAGCCCAACATTTTCTTAAGAGTAACTTTCCTTAAAACCAGTAGAAAAAAAATACATTCATTTTACATGGTTTATTCTATTTTTATAATCGTTAAATTAAAGTAATCTTAGGTATATTAATAGTTTCTTTTTAGTTAGAAACTATATATTTGAAAAAGAAAAGAAAATCTGACAAATGCTAAAAACATCCTGCAAACATATGTTCCTTGTACTAGATCTTGTTGGAAATTGATTAGATTCCAATAAAACATATTTAAATATCTCTGAAGTTGGCATGCTTCGTTTAACTAGGTTTGCCACAAGCATAGGACTCACAAATTTTCCTGTTCATTGTGAAATTTCTACTAGCAAATCTAACAATCATAGCATGTAACATCCAAGTGACAGAAGGTATTAACAAAATATCTGCAAGATGATATTAGATGGATTAAGTTAGTATGACCAGACTTATTTAGATAAGGCTGAAACAGGAAGAATAAAAGACATCTCTTATAGGAGTGAGAAAGAAAACTATTATTACTGCTTTTTATGACAAAGCAAGTCATAAAAGCATGAAGTAACTGTTGTTACAGGTAAGTTCAAGGAGTTATTTGAGCACAAAAAATGGAACCATCAATTGTCTTTTCATTTTTTTTTTTTTTTATTGAATCATAGTTGTGTACTTTAGTTCAACCATGGGGTACAGTGTGGGGGCTTCACAATTTGTCTTTTCATATCATCAAGAAAGATGGCAGTGAAGTCGTCTTAAATTAACTGTGTAACTTGTGCAAGTCTCCTAATATTCTTTCTTACACACTTCAATTTTCTCATCTATAGAACAGAATTCCTAACACTAACCTCTTGGTTTGTTTGAGTTTTAGAGAAAGAGTATATAATAAGCCTGACAAAGTGCTTCTCCATTAACTAACAACACTCAGAGGAACAGGAACTTCGCAAAGCACAAAGTGCTATTCACATGTTATTTATTATCTTCATTTTATTTCAAATATCAGTAAGAAACTATTTGATCATATTGATAATTTCAACTTTCTTTACAAATTATTTACTTCCTAACAAAATTCTCTAATCACATCTTAATTTGTATAATCAATTCAAAATGCTTTTTCTTAAAAAAAATTTTTTGCAAGTTCATGGGTAGGTAAGCATTTTTTACAAGTATGTAAATTGTGATCTTATCAAGGTATTTAGGGTTTCCATCATAAAAGTACAATACATTTCCTTGGTATAGTTATCCTATTCTGCTATGAAATAATGAAATGATTCCATCTATTTTACTGTATGTACATTCTAACTCACTTCTTCTTGTCTTAACCCTCTTTACTATTTTGGAATAATTTTAGGACAATTAGAATAGGTTCTTCTCTGTACATTTGGTAAAATTCAGCTGTGAATCCATCTAGTCATGGGCTTTTCTTTCTTGGGAGACTTTCTATTACTGATTCAATCCCTCTACTTGTTATTGATCTGTTCAAGGTTTTTAATTTCTCTTGACTCAATCTTGGTAGGTTATAGGAATCCAGGAATTTATCCATCGCCTCAAGGTTCTCCAGTTTGTCTCCATTTACAGGTCATTATTTGTAATAGTTGCTATGATCTTTTCTTTATCTGTGGTAACAGTTATAGTGTCTCATTTTCATTTCTAAATTTATTTATTTGAGATCTTCTTTCTTCTTAGTCTTTATCAATTTTATCTTTTCAAAGAACCAATTTATCATTTGTTAATCCTTTGCATTGTTTTTGTGGTGTCTATTTCATTTATTTCTGTTCTGATTTTTACATAAAATTTGTAACATAGATTTCTCTTCTGCTATTTTTGGGTTTGGTTTGGGGTTGGGTTTGGAATTTGGCTCATTCTTGCTTTTCTACCTCCTTGGGGTACATTTTTAGATTGCTAGTTTGTAATCTGTATTTCTTTGATGGAGAATTCATTGCTATAATTTTCTCTCTTAGCATTGTTTTTTTCTGTTGCCAAGATTTTGGTATTTTATGTTTTCATTTTTATTTGTTTCAAGGAATATTTTGATTTCTATCATCACTTGTCTACTGACCCAGTTCTCATTTAGGAGCATGATATTTAATTCCCATGTATTTATGTAGTTTCCAGGGTCCTTTTGGTATTGATTTCTAGGTTTATTCCATTGGGTCCAGATATTTAATGGGGTTTTGATTTTTTTTTAATTTGTTAAAACTTATTTTGTGGCCTAGCATGTGGTTTATCCTGGAATATGTTCCTTGTACTGATGAAAAGAATATATATTCTACAATTGTTGGATAGAATGTTCCATGAGGTCCATTTGGTCTAAAGTCTATTTAAATCCCTTATTTCTTTGCTGACTTTTTATCTAAATGGTTTATCTAATGCTAAGTGTGAGGTGTTGAAATCCCATACTATTATTGTATTGTAGTCCATCTCTCTTTTTAAGTAATATTTGCTTTATGAATCTTGTTGCTCCATTATTTGATGCATTTATGTTCAGAACTGTTATATACTTGGGCTGGATTTATCCCTTTATAATAATGTAATGACCTACTTTGTCTTTTTAAAAAAATGTTCTTGACTGGAGGTCTGTTTTATGTAATATATCTATCTATCTAGATAGATAGATAGATACTTCTGAAAACATTTGGTTTTCACTTTTGTGGAAAATCTTTCTACATCCCTTTACTTTTGTTCTATATGTGTCTTTCCTAGTTAGGTTTCTTGGAATCAGCATATGGAATAACAATAAGAATCATATTTTTTCTATTCACTGATCTATTGCATACCTTTTAAAAGGAAAATTTAATTTGTTTGCATCCAAGGTTATTATTGATACATGAGGTTTTGGTTCTTATTATATTTGCTATTGTCTTCTTGCTGTTTTTATTATATTATCTTTTTCTTTCCTTTCTCTTGTAGTTTGTCTTTGTGTTTTGGTGTATTTCTATAGTCTTTCTCATTCTGGTCTGCAATGGTCTGTGCATGCCATTGAGTTTTATACTTTTTGGGCTTTCATGATAGTAAATGTTATCTTTTTGGGTTTATGATTCTCTCAAATATTTCTTGTAAGTGCAGTCTAGTGATAACAAATTCCATTCTTTCTCATTCTTCTGTGCATGCCATTGAGTTTTATACTTTTTGTCCTTTCATGATGGTAAATGTTATCTTTTCAGGTTTAGGACTCTCTCAAATATTTCTTGTAAGTGCAGTCTAGTGATAACAAATTCCCTCAGCATTTGTTTGTCTGGGAATGACTTTATATCTCCTTCACTTATAAGGAATAATTTTTATAGTAACCTTGGGTGGTAGAATTTTTTTCCATTTGGCACTTTAAAAAAAAATTCGGAATATTAAGAGGGGCACATGTTTTTTTTACACACTTTATTTCTGTACAGATTGAGTCAAAGTTCTTAGTGTGCCTTTCACCAGATAGTGTGTACTGTATCCAATAGGTATGACTTTACCCATCCCTCCTCCCTTATTCCCCAAGTTTGATTTTCATTGAAATTTACTTAACATATGTGCACTTAAGAGCTGATGAATTAGTTTCAATTTGGTATTATGTACTTGTGTTTGTTAACGGTTTCTAGTTCCATCCCAAGTTGTTACCAAAAATACTAGAGTGCCATTCTTTTCTATAGCTGAGTAGTACTCCTACTACTTCTTGGAGTAGTAGTACTCCATCCATATACCACATTTATTAATCCATTCATGTGTTGGTGGACACTTGGGTTGTTTCCAAGTCTTTGTAATTAAGAATTGTGTGTTATAAACATTTGAGTACATGTGTTCTGTATAAAATGACCTTTGTACCTTTGGGTATATACCCTACAGTGGAATTGCTGGATCAAATGATAGGTCTACTATAAATTCATTGAGATATCTCCATACAATATAGAGGTTGTACTAGTTTGCAGGCCCACAACCGTGTATGAATGTTTCTTTCTATCTGCATTCATGCCAGCATCTGTTACTTTGGAACTTTATGAGGTAAGCCATTCTCTCTGGGATTAGGTGATAACTCAGTGTAGTTTTGATTTATATTTCCTAATGATTAGACACATTGAGAATTTTTTCAAGTGTTTGTTGCTCATTAGCCTGTCTTTATTAGAAAAATTTCTCTTCATATACTTATATGCAGAAATTATTCCATAAGGTTCAGAAGGAAGGGATACTCCACAAATCATTCTATGAAGCCAGTATTACCTTGATATCAAAGCCAGGAAAGGACACAACTAAAAAAGAAAACTACAGACCACTATTCCTTGTGAATATAGATGAAAAAATCCTTTCGGCAATTTAAATACATCATTCCATTTTATTCTAGCTTGAATGTTGCCTGCAAAGAAATTCACTCTTAGCTAATGAGATTTCCTTTATAGGTGACTAGATGCTTTTCTCTTATTGTTTTTAGGATTTGCTCTTTAACTTTGACTTTCAAAATTCTAATTACAATGTTCCATGGGAAGATGTTTTTGCATTGTATCTTCCTGGGGATCATTGCGCCTCCTGTATATAAATGTCTACATCTCTTGCTAGACCTGGGAAGTTTCGATCTATTATTTTATTAAATTCATTTTATACTTCTTTCCTTATTTCTATACCATAGGTAATACCAATAATTCCTACATTTAGCCATTTTTTGTTGTCCCAAATGTCTGAAAGCATTGCTAACTCTTTTTTATTGTCTTCCTTTATTTTTGTCTGTTGAAAGATCTGCCTTCAAGTTTTAAGGTTCTTTTCTTCTGCCTGATCTAGTTTCTTATTGAAGACCTCAAACATATTTTGTATGTCATTTAGTGAATTCTTTAGTTCTATATTTGTATTTGATTCTATTATAAATTTCTCATTCATAGCCTGAATTGTTTTTCCAATTTTGTAATTGTTTTTCAGAATTCTCTTGTGTCTCACTGAGCTTCTTTAAAATCAATATTTTGAATTTTTGATAGGGAATTTGAAAATTTCTATCTGATTAAGTTATATTGGTAGAGAATTATTGTTTGTCAAATTTTCCTTTAGAGGTGCCATATTTCGTTGTTTCGTTACATTTCCTGTGTCTTTAGATTGATACTTGTGCATCTGGTATAACAGTTGCTTCTTCCTATTTTTGAATTTACTTTTCTAAGGCAAGACTTTATCCTGAAGTTGTATCTGTGGTGTTGGGTGTGTGGGGTACTTTGACTTTCATTCTGGGTAGATATAGTAGTGCAGACTTTGTATGATTTTTGGCTATAACAACATTAGTAATATGTGTGATTTCTTTGGTGGATTAGGGTAAAGTTTTTAACAGAAGCTGTGGTGAAATTGTACTGGACACTGGGATGTCAAGTGAGGCTACGTTCAGGCCATAGTGGTGGCAATAGTGGGCTGAATATACCACTTTGGGTCCCAGAGTAGTGTACGTTGTTAGTCTTTTGGCAGGTGCCAGCAGGGTCCTTGGGTCCTTGAGCCTCCAGATGGCTTGCCCTGATATCAGTAGTGACTGAGATGTACTGGGGAGGTGGATGCATTTTCAGGCCAGGTAATGCTGGAATGTGGTATGAATGATCACAGTAGCAATGTCAGTACTATTCTCTGGGTCCCAAGTAGTGTGTGTTGATGTTGGTAGAGGCTGCAATGGGCTAAACAGGCCCATCTCCATGTTCACAAGTGGTGCCTGCACTTGTGTGACAGCTAAGGTAGTATCAGGCAGGAGATTAGGCTTAATCTTAGGCCCTCAGGAGGTATGTTCCAGTGGCCGAATTTGTGGATTGGGTTGGGAAATCCTCAGCTCCCTGACTATGTGCTCTGTCTTAGAAGGGATGGTGAAGCCAAGATGGGTGGCCTTGTGCCCGGTTCTCTCAATGATAAGGGTAGGCACGAGCTGTAGAGGACTAGAGAAATTCTCAGGCCTCTGGTGGAGTGCTTGGGTAGCATGCTGATGCCAGCTACATTCCCAAAGAAGGACTAGCACTGGAGGTGGTGGGGCTCGCTTCGGTGGTTATAGCCTGACCTGATATGTCTGTCACTCCACTGTCTTGGCTATAGAAGCCCACGCCCAACTTGTGTTTATGTCTCAGATCCCAGCAGTGCTGTGTGCATTTCCTAGCACCTACTGCGACCATGCAACCCTCTCTCACTTCTTAGCCCTGGCTTTGGAAGTGCTCCCAGTTTGCTCCCTTGTCCCAGTAGTGGTAGCCTGAGTTTCCATCATACCTCAGTTCTAAGGCTGCTGGGTACCAGGAGGTGTGCAGTTTGCCTCTTGCAGTAACTATTGAGGTCTTGCTTCCCCTGGAGCACTTTCATGCCATAGTCTCCTAGCAGTTTCTAGTTAGTTTCATGGCTTGGGAGGGACAAGTTGTTCTCTGGCAGCCAGGATTGAACAGTTCCAGCATGGATAATGTAACCCCTTGAAGTCTATGTACACCTTCCCCGTGTTGGGAAGCCACTCCTAGGTTCCACCTGATCCCATCCAGAGAGGCTGCTTTACCTTTCTTTGATGTCCCCTGTCACTTCCCTGTTGAATTCCAGTGTTCTGTCTTGGATAATGTGTTCAAAGTGTGCTGCCTTTTCTAAGTGGAGGAGGCAGGCAGGAAATGCTTCCAGTTCACTGTCTTAAACCTCCCTCCAGTCTAATGTCTTCTGTTGACATTGTTTATAAATACTGGACTAAATGTGCAAATTACTGTTCAAATACTGTTATGATAGAGCCTGTTTTCTTATTTCTTCCAAAGTGAGAAAAATTCTTTTAAAATTAAAATTTACTCCAGACCTGAAAGTGATTTGGGTTTTTATGTCATTTTCTATAATTCATTCATTAATAAACATTTTTGAGTAATAACCATGTGCCAGGCTGTGAATGGAACCCAGAATACGTAATAGTGGTCAAGACAATGTCCCTGATCCTCATGGAACTTATTCACAACAAGCAGACAGATGATTAACAAGAATGGTAATAAATAAATAGCATAGTATATGAGTAGATAAAGAGTGCTGTAGGAAAAGAAATAGAGCAAGGTGGGGCAAATTTGTAGTAGGAAAGGTAGTTGGTCATTGAAAGTGACATTTGACTTGAAGAAGGTTAGGAAGTCAGCCATGTCATTTTCAGAGGGAAGCAGGCTCCCACAGAAGGACTAGCACAGGCTGAAGGAGGCTCCTATGAGCTGGAGCAGAGTGAGCAGGGGAGAGGCGAGGTGGAGTGAGCCAGGTGGTAGGCCACAGGGAGAACTTGTCTTCCTGTTGGAGTGAAATACAGTGTTTGAGTACAGGATCAGCATGATCTAACTCGCTGATTAAAAAAAAAAATCCATTTGAGAATTTAAAAGGATCAGAGGATCAGCCTTTCTGTTGTTTGAGAGCGCACCACAGTGACACAAGGGTAAAAGCAGAAAGACAAGTCAGGAGCTGATTTTCCTGATGACAGATGCTGCCAGCTCAGACAAGGATTGAGACAGTAATGGTGATCAGAGTGGTTGGAGTTTGGATATATTCTGAAGGATAATCAACAGTGATTCCTGAAAGATTTATGTAGGATATGAGAGGAGAATAAGTAAATGTGTCTATTGCACGGAAAATTATGAGTGAAAACACCATAGTTTGACATTTAAAACCTTGTATACTTTTATTTGCCCAAAGTATTCTTTTTATGGAGTTGCATATAATTGGGCTGCATGTGAAGTAAATGAATGCTTTATTAGCATATTTTTCAAAAGACTGACATAGTTTCTGTTGGGAAGAGAAGTCTCTGAACATCTGAGTCTTGGAAAACTGTGTGAGCTGCCTGCCATGTCCCTGTGCGCTGAGCTTTGGGAAGATAACTGCATTATAGATGCTGTCAATTTATTTCATCTCCATCAACCAAAGTTGAAGTGGCATTTACTGATTTCATTAAGTAAAATTCTGCTGGGTTTGACCTTGAAATTTCCAAATTTGTGACTTCTTATTCTTCTTTGTAATCTTTGCCAGCCTGCCGTGGAAGAGAATTTCATATTACTGTCAAGAGAAAATTACTTCCATTTCTTTCATATGTCAAAATCCTGTCATTTCTGCAAGTGTGGCCCATTGTGACTCAAGATATGAGGTGAGGATTCAGATTTTTATTGTCACTTTCTTTTCTTTGAACCATCTAAGCATTAAGTACAACCCCACCCCCGACCTTTTTCTCCACCTGTTTCACAGTGGGTATTGTTACCTAATTGCTTTGATGCAGAATGTGAGCTGTTTTACCCTCTTAGATTCTACTTTTCTAGAAGATAATTTTACAACAAAACTTTTTCAATCCATAAAGATTTTGTTTAATTTTCTCATAACTGGGGTGGCGCCTTTGGCTTATCGAGTAGAGTGCCGGCCCTATATACCAAATGTGGCGAGTTCAAACCTAGCCTTGGCTGAACTGCAAAACAGAAAAATAGCTGAGCGTTGTGGCGGGCGCCTGTAGTCCCAGCTACTCGGGAGGCTGAGCCAAGAGAATCTCCTAAGAACAGGAGTTGGAGGTTGCTGTGAGCTGTGTGATGCCACGGCACTCTACGGAGGATGATAAAGTGAGACTCTGTCTCTACAAAAAAAAAAATTTTCTCATAAATGATTGGATACCCAAAATATCTATTTAAAATAAATAAATAATGATTGATCGATTTGTTGATTGATTGGCAAAAGACTGTCCCTTTGTTTATTAGGGAACTCTCTGGAGACTATTAAAGATACTGATTGATTATGGGGGGAAAAGTTTAATGTTCCCCTCAAATTTGAGAAAATATAAGGTTATTTCTTAACTCTTTTACAAAGTCTCTATATTTAGCATTTCATTTTTATCAAATGTGATGTGTTATGTCTCTTTAGAGAACCAAGGAAATATTTCTTGAATACCTCAAAGAAGTATTAGTTATTTAAGTGGCTTTATGTGTATTAAATTGATATACATAACAGTATGGAAAAGAAAGCTATTCTCTTTCACCACCTATAAAGTTATATCTATGCCTGCATCTGAGTGTGATGCTCTTCTCTCTCACGTGAAATGCTGTTCTTGGAAGAAATGTAGATCACCTTCCATGCCTACTGTGTCCCTGTAGCTCTCTCACCACCAAATAATCTTGCATTCTGAATATTGCGTGCAGCAGAAATAAAAAACACACAGGACCAACATAAGAAACCACACTGAGCATTTCTGAGATGTCAGATGCTTTTATTTCACTCCTAGATTAACTAGTCTATTAATTCAACTTAACATATTTTTGTGAACCATCAGGCAACTTCTTGAATATATTGGACTAGTTATATCTTAATTTTCACTTACCTCAAAGAGAGAATCCAACCCTGGGAAACTGTGTGTAGCCCTATATACACATGCTGGTCTGGGAGGCAAGAGACCATAGTTCTGCCACTAACTGGCAGTGTGACCTCAGAAAGGCAATTAATGATTGGAGAAATATGCTGTTTTTTTAATCAGTTAAAAGATTTCTAAAGATATTGTTAAAACCATGTGTCACTTAACAATGGTGATACATTCTGTGAAATGTGTCCTTAGGTAATTTGATTGTTGTGTGAACATCATAGAATGTATTTATACAAACTTACTATACGCCTAGGCTGTACTAGACAGTCCTAAGTGACAAACCTGTACAACATGTTACTATACTGAACTGTATAGTCCTGTAGGCAGTCCAATGGCTGTAATATTACAGGCAAAAAGAATTTTCCAGCTCCATTACAATCTTCAGGTCCACCATGTGCTGCTGATAATTAACTTAATCACCACATGGCAGTGCATGACTGTATAAGATTTATTGAATTTATCTATGGCAACCCAACCTTATTAGATAAAAATAGTATTATAAAGATACATTGGTCCAGAATATTCCCTGTTATTAACCTTTCATCTTCCATCTCAGATTATAATGACCACTCAGAGATTTGTGTTTCCTTTTCCCTGCCAAGACTCACAGGAGTGGCCAGGATATTCTATGAACATGGACATTGCCATGTCACAGTGGGCAAAGTCATTGGCTATGGACGAAACATACTGTATAAGAATGATAATCCTCTATTCAGAAAAAGTACTTCAGCCAAAGATTCTCATTTCTTGACTCACATTGTTATGCCCAGAAAAGTAATTACATTTATCCAGAAAAATAAGGAAACATAAATAACACTTGTGTCCTTATTAAAAAACAAAAAATAGAAAAGAAATTGCTGACAAACAATTAAAACAAAGTTTATTATTCCCAGAATATCAAAGAAGACAGTCCATGGAGGAGGGAGAGAAAACTCAGTATAACTATAATTTCCCCAAATTATGGTGAGACTATGGGATGGGACAGAGCTTTAAATTACAGTTTTCAGAGACTCTATAGTTTCAGGATGAGAAGATACCAAGTGTGGTTTTGGTGCTTACATTTCTATCAAACAGAAAGTCTTGCTAGTGCTTCTTTTGTGGGCATGGCAAGAGTAGTCAGTTTTTCTGCTAAATATCATGCTCCTGAGCCAGTGTTGTGCTGGAACTGAACTGCACTAATTCAAGAAAACTAATGGTGCTGGTGTGTTCCCAACTCCCTACTCAGTGAGTCGCATTGGTGGCTGGAAATCAGCCAAGGTGGGATCATTTACACAATGGAAATTGGCAAAACTCAAATCAGCTCTCCCTATCAGAGCTCATTGTGAAAGGTTTACCAGCACTCCCTGACAGAAACTCTAAGCCATGTAGCACTGCTGCTTCTGTCGAACTCACACAGCCCCACCTCCTGAGTGATGCTGCATGCATGGTCAGGGAGACACTGCACTTCTTTTCAGATTCTCAGTCTTTACCCCTGCCACCCTGCTATAATTGTTCCCATATTATAGTTATACTGAAAATACTTGGATAAAGAAACTGATATTGGGTAGGAATTACAGAAATGTAATTAACAGAGTGACTGAGTTTCACTAATATGCATTTTATAAAAGCTCAGTAAATAAAAATTGAACTGAATTGAATAGCTTTCCCCATCTGGTTTGGTCAATGTACATTTTTTAAGGAGATGGGAAGCAATCAAAGCTGTCCCATTCTATTAAATAGCACCAGCATTTCAAAGAGTCTGACTTATCTTCTGGCAAATTATTTCACTGTAGAGCAGAAACATGCTTGTAAGGTAGAAAATGGTACGTTTTATAATCAGCCTATTGATTCTCATATTATTCTCTCAGAGGGAGCATAAATTCATCTGCCAAAATCACAGTGAGCCCATTTTAATTACAACTTAAAACATCTCTTCTTAATGTTTTACAAAAGTCATTTCAACATAAGATTCTAGAGTAAGGAAAAAAATGATCTCTGTATAACAAGTACTGACATTTTTGAAAATGTAGTAAATGTATATTTTTCTCTTGTGAATGTACCACTTGCAAATAAATAGATGCCATTTTGAGACAAAAGAAAACAAGATTGAAAACTTAAATTTGAGCATTGTTATCCATGTGGAAAACAGTGACTGTCTGAAAACACAATTCCAAGATAATCTTAGGATTTCTCAGTATAACACAAACACTTTCCTAAAACAATTCTTTTCATTTGTATATTTGTTAAAGTTTGGCAGAATAACCTGTATTTTCTCATTCCCATTTTATTTTCACAATATTCTATGGAAGCAATGGGTAACATTCGAATTAACATATTATTCTCATTTAATTAAAGCCTGACCAGTTTGTCAGTTTCTCAAAGTCACAGAGAGCTTATATGTAATCTTGGTTTCTTAGATGTCTTTTTTTTTCTGAATTGTCATTGCATGGGAGAGCAAAAATAATTTTGAAATGGATCGTAAATATGCTACTTATAATCTTACTTTTACAACAATGGATCTTTTTCCCCCTAGTTTTCTGAGTGATTTCTTTTATTTTTATTTTTTCCATTAAAATATTTTTATTTGATTAAATCATAGCTAAGTACATTAATGCAATCATGGGGTATAATGCACTGATTTTATATAAAATTTGATATATTTTCATCAAACTGGTTAACTTAGCCTTCATGGCACACTCTTAGTTATTGTGTTAAGACATTTATAGTCTACATTTCATAAATTTCACATGTACCCTTATGAGATGTATTGTAGGTGTGGTCCACTTACCCTTCCCTCCCTCTTTATCCCCTTTCCTCATATTCTTGGGCTATTATTTGGTTGTACTGCAAAGGCAGTCCTAAGAGGGAAACTTACAGCATTGTATGATTTCTTCGAGAGAATGGAAAGAGAGGAAGTTAAAAACTTAATGAGACATCTCAAGCAACTGGAAAAGGAAGAACATTCCAACCCCAAACCTAGCAGGAGAAAAGAAATAACCAAAATTAGAGCAGAATTAAATGAAATTGAAAACAAAAGGATTATACAACAGATTAATAAATCAAAAAGTTAGTTCTTTGAAAAGGTCAATAAAATAGATAAACTTTTGGCTAACCTAACCAGGAAAAAACCTAGGAAAATCTCTAATTTCATCAATCAGAAATGGTAAAGACGAAATAACAACAGACTCCTCAGAAATTCAAAAAATCTTTAGTGAATATTACCAGAAACTCTATTCTCAGAAATACAAAAATCTGAAAGAAATAGACCAATACTTGGAAGCACACCACCTCCCTAGACTTAGCCAGAATGAAGTGGAAATGTTGAACAGGCCTATATCAAGTTCTGAAATAGCATCAACTATACAAAATCTCCCTAAAAAGAAAAGCCCAGGACCAGACGGAACTAGTACTTATATTACTCAACCTTTTCCAAAACATAGAGAAAGAGGGAACACTACCCAACACATTCTATGAGCAAGCACCTTGATCCCCAAATCAGGAAAAGATCCAACAAGAGAAGAAAATTATAGAGCCATATCACTAATGAATATTGGTGCAAAAAATTCAACAAGATCCTAACAAACAGAATCCAGCAACACATCACACAAATTATACAACATGACCATTAAAACCAAGGTCATGTTGGATCCAAGGACTCTCGCTGGATCAAAGATTTAAACTTAAGACATGAAACTATAAAAATCCTAGAAGAAAGTGCAGGGAAAACTCTTGAAAGAATCGGCCTGGGTGAATTTTTTATGAGGAGGACTCCCCAGGCAATTGAAGCAGTATCAAAAATGCACTACTGGGACCTGATCAAACTAAAAAGCTTCTACACTGCTAAGAACACAGTAAGTGTAGCAGGCAGACAGCCCTCAGATTGGGAGAAAATATTTGCAGGTAATTCCTCTGACAAAGGTTTAATAACCAGAATCCACAGAGAGCTCAAACGTATTAGCAACAAAAGAACAAGTGATCCCATCTCAGGGTGGGAAAAGGACTTGAAGAGAAACTTCTCTAAGGAAGACAGGTGCATGGCCTACAAGCACATGAAAAAAATGCTCATCATCCTTAATCATCAGAGAAATGCAAATCAAAACTACCTT
>CAUYON010106307.1:0-19436 GCA_963573935.1 Arctocebus calabarensis | reverse complement strand
TTTTTTTGTTTTGTTTTGACATGGTGACAGAGTCTCACCTTGTCACTCTTGGTAGAGTGCCCTGGCATCACAGCCCACAGCAATCTCAAATTCCTGAGCTTAAGCAATTCTCTTGCCTCATCCTCCCAAGCAGCTGGGACTACAGGCTCCTGCCACAATGCCTGGCTATTTTTAGAGACGAGATCTCTGTCTGGCTCTGGCTGGTCTTGAACCTGTGAGCTCAGGCAATCCACCTGCCTCGGCCTCCCAGTGTTAGGATTATAGGCATGAGCCACTGTGCCCAGCCACATTGTCAGGTTTTAAAATATTTAATAATGTATATTATTTATTATTTTACTTGTCTATATTTATCAGTATAATGAATTTAGTGACATTTATATTATTATTTTGGAGGACACATCTGACTCTAAGGTTCAAAGGGCAAGAATGTAAGACTTTCCAAGTAGAAATTAATGGGAAGGTCACCAAGCAGTCTACAGTTATCACAGACTTTTTTTAATGCAACAGTTTTAGTGGATTAGCTTTCAGAAAGCTTCAGAAGAAATTCACTACTGTATGTGAAGATAAAGAATAAAATACTGGTTGTTGATAGTGCAGCTACACTTTTATAGTTATTTTGTCATTTTTCCACGACTTATTCATATTGACATATTGTTACTTGAATAGTAATCACTGCTTGTTTTTCAGGTTTGCAGGAAGAAAAAAAAAAGGATTCCATCAAATTTAAAACATAGTGAAGAGAAAAATACGTAGGTAATTGACTTAAGAATGGAGGAAGGTATTGACTCTGGAACATATATTCCATTATTTATAATTCATGGCTGTAGCTGCTGTGGTACATCTTGGAGTGGAACCTATAAATAGAGATAGGCATCACTTGCATTTTGTTTTCCTTAAACTTGCCCAAATCGCTTATTTTTTGAGCCTTACTTTTGAGTCACAGAACTAGCCTAGATAATTAAATAAAAGAAAATATTTAAAATAATGTTCCATACCTACGTATGTTACTTGTTTACACATTTTACTGAAGTTTAAGTGTAAGTTTAATTACAATAGTCAGGAAATCATTGCTTTTACAAACTTAAAAATAATGAAGAACGTTGTTTTTAAGCTAAAGATCATTCTTTTCCTTCCTGTTAAATTCTACACAAAGAAATAAAAAAAATAATAAAATGTCATCATCTTCTTTCATATCTTTCTGCCAATAGTTCTCTGCTGTTTTAATCTTAGTACCCAACAGAAACAGTTTCCTCTATAAATTCCAGCTTGAGAAAGGCTGTATCCAAAGCCAAAATAAATAATAGCACTTCAGACATTCTGAATATAATATGCTGTGATGAAGTCCTTTTGGCCTGGGGATTACTGGGCCCCCCATTTTTCAGCATCTAATTCTCTTGCTAGTCTTGGAAATTTTTCACCAATTATTTTCTTAAATAAGTTGGATCTCTATTCCCCTCAATAATACTCATATTTTTTAAGTTTAGTTGCTTTGTGTAGTCCCAGACATCTTGAAGGATTTGCTCATTTTTTTTTCTTAATTTTTATCTGGCTGTATTATCTCAGAAGACCTATTTTCAAGTTCCAAGATTCTTTCTTCTGCTTGGGTCTAGTCTATTCCTGCAAGTTTCCAATGTATTTTTCACTTCATTCAATTAATATTATTAGGGCCAGAATGTCTGTCAGTGTTTTTGTTTTGTTTGCTATATACACATACATGTGTTTATTTGGTTTCCACTTTTTGCCTTCACAAAATTAAAAAATCTTAAAATTTAATAACGATAATGTTTAAGATAAGGACTAAAAACAAAAACCTCATAAAGAATGAACGAAGATAAATACCTTCAGAAAATAAATCAGATGATTGCTGCAACAAAATATTGAGCAATAATAATAATATGTGTTTTTTAAATTATATTTATTTCCTTGACAAATTTTCTCATTCACATCCTGAATTGATTTTTCTCATATCTTTGTATTGGTTTAGACTTTTCTTGCCAGCACAAAAGAAACAAAAATATAAAACTCAAAGGTCTAATGAAATAATCACACAAAAGAAAAAAGAGAAGGAAGTGAAATGGCAAAATGACAGAATTTCACCAAAGCACAAAGACAAAAACACGGATAAAAGAAAGCATCTATAAACCAAGTAGAAAACAATTAACAATATAAAAAGAATAAAACTTCATCTATATATTCATCTTGAATATGAAGTGATTAAATGCTGCACTTAAAAGATATGAGTTGGTGTTGTAGACCATATAGCTGTAAGGAAAAGAAAAGTAAGAGCTAAGCTCAGAACACTCAGTCATCATAAGAAACATCTGTAACATCTTAGTAATACAACACCTTGGTGATAAGGGCATGGGGAAGGGTTCTGGCTCTCAGCATGAGAACACAAGAGCTTGCAAGATGAGAGCATTAGTGATTGGCAGTCTCTACACCTGTGGTACTAAGGGCCCTGACATCGCTACTATAAGAAATGGCAGGAGAAGGCAGTCAAGGAACATATGTACATTCTTTCATGGACCTGCTTACTCTGACTCTTTCACTTCTCCTACTCATAGAGCATCTGCCCAGTGTTTCTCTATGAAAGACTGCTAAGATTTGTTCTCTTACTAAGACTGCTTTTCTCCCTCAAAGACTGTCTCTCTCTCTCTCTCCCTTCTGCTAAGGCAAATAGCCCTCAGACACCTAAGGGTATTTATTCCCAAGCAAGATAGCATAGGTCTGCATCCAGACTATAGATAAGCCAGGCCGGAGACCTGGCCGGTCCTGGACACCAACAAGTGGTATCCCAGATGGGACCCGACAGGTTGGTAGAATGAATTTAAAATATGATCCACCTATATGTTGTTTTCAAGAAACTCCTCCATAACAACACAGGAAGAGAAAAGGTATTCTACATAAATAGAAACAAAAATGAACAAGACTAGCTTTACTTATACCAGATAAAACAGACTTCAAATCAAAAACAGAAAAAATAAAACAAAGATGGTCATTATATCATGATAATGGGATAAATTCAGAAAGATAATATAACAATTCTAAATATATAGGTATCCAACATTACACTACCCAGACTCATAAAACAAGTATTATGAGACCTAAAGAAAGAGACAGACAGAAATAGGATAATAGTGAGGGACTTCAACATCCCGCTTACAGCACTAGACAGATTATTAAAGCAGAGATTTAACAAAGAAATATTGAACTAAAATTGGGATTTAGACAAAATATACTGCACAGATATTTATAGAATATTCCACTCAACAAACACAGAATATACATTCTTTTCATTAGCATATGGAATATTCACCAAGATAGATCACATGTCAGGTCACAAAACAATTCTTAACAAATAAAAAAATCACATCAGCATGTTCTTAAGACCATAGGAATGTCAGGAAAAATACAAATACATGATAAGTAAACAACATGTTCCAGAAAAATTATTGGGTCAATGAAGAAATGAAGATCAAAATTTAAATACTATTTTTTTTGGAAATGAAAGAAAATGGAGACATAACATATCAAAAGCCATGGGATTCGGAAAAGAGTGCTACAAGAAGAGTTTATAGTAGTAAATGCCTACATTAAAAAGTAGAAAAATCATAAACATCAACTTAACAATGTACCTCAAGGAACTCAACAAATAAGAAAAAGCAAACTGAGAATTAGCAGAATGAAACATACAGGCAGAAATAAATTAGAGACAAAAAAATACAAAAGATCAACAAAATGAAAAGTTGGTATTTCAAAAAGAAACAAAGTCAATATACTCCTAGTTAGACAAATCAAGAAAAGAAGAGCAATTAGAACTTCCTTTTTGCTAATGTTTCTGCCCCTATTATTTGTTTTCCCCCTCAATTCTATCCCATAAGGGTTTTTATTTGTTTTGGTTTGATTTATAGTATTTTTATCTTCCCTTTATTCTTGGTGGAGGTGTGGTACTGTGTCTCATCAGGCTTGCAAAGAGCTGCTGACCTCAAGGGAACCACCCAACCCAGCACCCCCAGAGGTTGGGGGCTTTTAAGATTTGGTCAAAGAACCCTACTATACACCTATATTACTCCTGTCTCCTTCTTTTTGTTAATATTCCCTTTTACTTGCCCCCTATCCTTTCTCTTTTTTCCTTCTTTAAAAAATCTTCTTTCCCTACTTGCTCTTCAATCTTCTCATCCTTATGGTACTGTACCAAAATATCTTATTAAAACCTTAGGCATGGGTGGCACCTGTGGCTCAGTGAGCAGGGCGCCAGCCCCATATGCCAGAGATGGTGGGTTCAAACCCAGCCCCAACCAAAAACCACAAAAAACAAAAAACAAACAAACAAAAAAACCTTGGGCCAGAGGCACAGTAACTTAAAGAGCAAGAAGAAGTGAAAGGAAAATTAGGACAAGGAAACAGATACAAGAAAACCCTCATGACGAATAATCAGCAGAAAAATCCTGGCAACATGAAATATTAGACCAGAGCAACCCTTTCAAGGGACCATGAGGTAGCTACTACAAAGGATTCCACCTATAAAGGAATGTTAGAAATGACAGAAGGGGAATTTAAAATACAGATGATAAAAGCAATGAAGGAAATTGCTGATAAAGTGGAAAACAACCAAAAAACAATGAAGGAAATTGCTAAGAAAGTGGAACATAACCAAAAGGAAATCCAAAAACAAAATCAAATAAGAGATGAACACTATGAAGAATATACAAAGTACATAGCAGAGCTGAAGGAATTGAAGGAGTCAATTAGGGAATTTAAAGATGTAATAGAAAGTGTCAATAACAGATTAGATCATGCAGAAGAAAGAATCTCAGAGGTAGAGGATAAAGCTCTTGAGATAACTCAGATAGTTAAAGAGACAGAAAAGAAGAGAAAGAAAGAACATTAACTGACAGAATTATGGTACTTTATGAGTGTTAAAACATATGAGTTATAGGTATCCCAGAAGAGGAAGAAGAATCCCCAGAGGAATGGAAGCCTTTATAGAGAATTTTACAAATGAAAATTTCCCAGATATCACCAAATATTCTGACACATTCCTTTCAGATGGATATTGGACCCTTGGTTGCCTTAACTGAAATAGAGCTTCTCCAAGACACATTGTGATGAAGCTGTCCAAAGTCAAGACAAAAGAAAAGATTTTACAGGCTGCCATGAGTAAACTCCAATTGATCTTCAGGGGCAAATCCTCAGGGTGACTGCAGACCCTCCAATGAAACTTTTCAAGGCAGAGGACAATGGTCATCTACTTTTAATCTATAACTTCCAGCCCAGAATTCTTTATCCCACTAAGCTAAACTTTAAAATTGATGGAGAAATCAAATCTTTTACTGATATGCAAACATTGGGGAAATTCACCACAACAAGACCAGCTCTACAGGAAATACTTCAACCTGTTCTACACACTGACCATCACAATGGAATTTCAGCTAAGTCAACACCCAGAAATTAAGATAGAACCTAGCTTCCACAATAATGCAAAAGACAAAGCTAAGCAGTGGACTTTCATAAAATAAAATGAATAGACTGCTACCACACTTATCAATTAGCTCAATAAATGTCAATGGCTTGAATTACCCATTGAAGAGGCATAGATTGGCTAATTGGATTAAGAAATACAAGCCATCTAGTTCTTGTCTGCAGGAAACACACTTCACATCAAAGGACAAATGAAAACTCAAGGTAATAATTGGAAGTCAATTTTTCAAGCAAACGGAATTCAGAAGGAAAGAGGAGTTGCAATCTTATTTTCAGATACATGTGGATTTAAAGCAACTAAACTCAAAAAATACAAAGATGGTCACTTTACATTGGTCAAAGGAAAAATGCAACAAGAAGACATTTCAATTCTAAATATTTATGCACCCAACTTAAATGCTCCCGGATTCTTGAAACAGATCTTACTTAGTCTGAGCAATATGATATCCTATAACACCATAACAGGGTACATTAACACTTCTCTTATTGAGTTGGACAGATCCTCTAAACAGAAATTAAACAAAGATATAAGAGATTTAAATGAACCCTAGAATAACTGTGCTTGATAGACAAATATAGAACACTCTATCCCCAAAATAAAAAATATCATTCTTCTCATTGGCTCATGTAACATTCTCCAAAATTGATCATATCCTAGGACACACAAAAAAAATCTCAACAGAATCAAAAGAATTGAAATTTTACCTTGCATCTTCTTAGACCACAAGGCACTAAAAGTGGAATTCAACTCCAACAAAAATGTTCAACCTCACACAAAGGCATGGAAGTTAAACAACCTTATGCTGAATGATAGTTTGGTGCAGGAAGAAATAAAAAAAGGAAATCATTAACTTCCTTGAATAGAACAACAATGAAGACACAAGCTACCAAAATCTATGGGAATACAGCAAAAGCAGTCCTGAGAGGAAAAGTTATCACTTTAGAAGCCTACATTCAAAAAACAGAAAGAGAGCTCAGCAACAAACGCAAAAGCCATCCGATGGAATTGGAAAAAGAAGAACAGTCTAAGCCTAAACCCAGCAGAAGAAAAGAAATATCCAAAATTAAATCAGGGATTAATGAAAAGGAAAACAAAAGAATCATTCAGAAAATTAATGAAACAAGGAGTTGGTTTTTTGAAAAACTAAATAAAACAGATAACCTTTGATCAGACTACCTAGAAATAAAAAAGTAAAATCTCCAGTAACCTCAATTAGAAATGATAAAGGAGAAATAGCAACTGAAGTTAGCTCTTAATACTACCAGAAAATCTACACCTAGAAATTTGACAATGTGAAGGAAATAGGTAAATATTTGGATTCACACCCTCTCCCTAGACTTAGCCCAAAAGAAATAGAGCTCCTGAACAAACCAATTTCAAGCACTGAGATCAAAGAAACAATAAAAATTCTCCCAACAAAAAAATTCCCTGGTCTGGATGGCTTCATGCCAGAATTCTATCAAACCTTCAAAGAAGAGGTTATTCCCATATTGCAGAAATTATTCCAAAAAATTGAAGAGGAAGGAATCTTTCCCAACACATTTTATGAAGCAAACAACATCCTGATACCAAAACCAGGAAAAGTTCTCCATTTTTTCAAATAAAATGGAGAACTTCAGACCAATTTCACTAATGAATATATTTGCAAAAATTCTCAACAAAATTCTAGCCAATAGATTATAGCTTCTCATCAAAAAAGTCATAAATCATGACCAAGTAGGTTTCATCCCAGGGATGCAAGGCTGGTTTAACATACACAAGTCCATAAACGTTATTCACCATATCAACAGAAGCAAAAACAAAGCCAATATGATCCTCTCAATAGACGCATAAAAAGCATTTGATAAAATCCAGCATCTTTTTCTAATTAAAACAGTGAAGAGTATAGTCATAGGTGACATATTTCTTAAACTGAATGAAGTTATCAATGACAAACCCACAGCTAATATTTTACTGAATGAAGTAAAACTGAAAGCTTTTCCACTTAGAACTGAAACCAGATAAGGTTGTCCTCTGTCTCCATTACTATTCAACATAGTGCTGAAAGTTCTAGCCAATACCGTTAGACATGACAAGGAAATAAAGGGCATTCAAATAGGAGCAGAAGAGGTCAAGCTCTCCAACTTTGCTGACTATATTATCTTATACTTAGAGAATCCCAAAGGCTCAACCACAAGACTCATGGAAGTCATCAAAAAATACAGTAATGTCTCAGGATATAAAATCAATATCCACAAATCAGTTGCCTTTGTATATGCCAATAATAGCCAAGATGAGAGGCTAATTAAGGACACAATTCCCTTCACCATAGTCCCAAAGAAAATGAAATACCTAGGAATATACCTAATAAAAGATGTGAAGGACCTCTATAAAGAAAATTAGAAACCCTAAGAAAGGAAACAGCAGAGGACTTTAAAAAATGGAAGAGCATGCCATGCTCATGGATGGGAAGAATCAACATTGTTAAAATGTCTATACTTTCCAAAGCAATCTACTGATTCAATGCCATCCTATTTAAATACCAACATCATTTTTTCAGGACTTGAAAAAAATGATTCTGTGTTTTGTATGGAAACAGAAAAAAACCCGTATTGCTAAGGCAGTTCTTAGTAATAAAAATAAAGCTGGGGGCATCACCATACCAGATTTTAGGCTGTACTACAAGACCATAGTGGTCAAGACAGCATGATCTTGGCACAAAAATGGAGACATAAGACATTTGGAATCAAATAGAAAACCAGGAAATGAAACCACCAACTTAGAACCACCTAATCTTCAATAAACCAAACAAGAACATACACTGGGGGAAAGACTCCCTATTCAATAAATGATGCTGGGAGAACTGGATTTCCACATATAAAAGACTGAAATTGGACCCTCACCTTTCCCCACTCACAAAAATTGATTCAAGATGCATAAAGGACTTAAATTTAAGGCATGAAACAATAAAAATCCTCAAAGAAAGCATAGGAAAAACACTGGAAGATATTGACCAGGGGAAAGACTTAAGATTGCCATGGAGATTGCAACAATAGTATAAATAAACAAATGGGATTTAATTAAACTGAAAAGCTTCTGTACAGCTAAGGAGATAACAACCAAGGCAAATAAACAACCTACCTCATGGGAAAATATATTTGCATATTTTGAATCAGACAAAAGCTTAATATCTAGGATCTATAGAGAAGTAAATTAATCCACATGAAAAAAGCCAACAATCCCACACATCAATGTGGAAGAGATATGAACAGAACCTTCTCTAAAGAAAACAGAGAAATGGCTAACATATCTAAAAATGCTCATCATCCCTAATTATTAGAGAAATGCAAATTAAAGCCACCCTGAGATATCATCTAACCCCAGCGAGAATGGCCCATATCACAAAATCACAAAACTGCAGATGCTGGTGTGGATGTGGAGAGAAGTGAACACTTTTACACTGCTGGTGGGACTGCAAACTAATACAACCTTTTTGGAAGGAAGTATGGAGAAACCTCAAAGAACTCAACCTAGACCTCCCATTTGATCCTGCAATCCCATTACTGGGCTTCTATCCAGAAGAAAAAAAAAAACCTTTTATTATAAAGATATTTGTACTAGACTGTTTATAGCAGCTCAATTTACAATCTCCAAAATGTAGAAACAGCCTAAATGCCCCTCAGCCCAGGAATGGATTGGCAAGCTGTGGTATATGTATATCATGGAATACGATTCAGCCATTTAAAAGAAATGGAGATTTTGCAGCAGTTGTATTAACCTGGATGGAGGTGGCATTATTCTTAGTAAAGCATCACAGGAATGGAGAAGCATGAAACCTATGTATTCAACTTTGATATGAGGACAATTAATGACAATTAATGACACAGTGGGGAATGGGGGAAGGGGACAGCAGAGAGAGAAGGAAAGAGTTGGGGATGAGGGAAAAATCGTGACTAATTCTCACATAAATTGGATTTAATTTTGACCAAAGTACGTTATTTGAACAATAACTTTTAATTCTACTTCTTAATATGTTGTTTAGGATATTGCATCCTCATTTATAAGTGAAATATGTCTGTAATTTCTCTTTATAATAATATAGTTTTCCAATTTTAATATCAGGTATATCCAGATGTAATAGAATAAATTTGAAGTATTTCTTCTTTTTCTATTATCTATAAGTTTGGCATGATCTGTTTTTTGAATTATCTTCTACTTCTATTTATAATTATTAGCTGTCTTTTTTTTGAGACATTAGGAAAAAAATTAGTATTCCTGGAAATGCTTCTCCTCACTATTTAGAGGCCTTTTTTTGGGGGGGGGGGGTGTTTCTGTCTTACTGTCAAAAGTTTCCATAATTCCAGTAGTTGGCATTTCATGTGGTTTCTTCGTTTTCTTGCTAGAATTTTACCTTTTAATAATTTCTAGTTAAATGGTATCTGGGATTGAGGCAGAACTGTGCTGTAAATTATGAAATACATGTTGTTCTTTTTGGTGATCTGTAGTTGATGCTATGATGTGCTTCTTAGAGTCTCACAAATCCCCCAACCCTTTTGAGACTGAAGCATCCCTTCTCTCAGCTACTGGGACTATTGCTAGTGGGCTGCTCTCTGCTGAATTCTTCTCTGGAAATTGCCCCTGGCTAGAGAGTCATCTCATTCAAGGTTCATGTTTGTGGGGTGACAGATATCCAAAGACTGGCCTTTGTCTTCATTCAGACATCTTTGAGGGGCTTTCCCAACTTCAGAGGTTCCTCAAGGGATCAACTGGGACATTTGTTGGGACTTCTATAGAGTTCAACTTCTTGCTCTGTCTGTCCCACTTCATTCTTCCACTCTCACTGGTCCCCATCTAGACAGCACTGCCCAATAAAGACACTTCCTGCTTGTACATTTCTATCACTGAGTCTGTTTCCCGGGAAACCTACACTGCATTGTTACTGGATGTTATTTAATGTATATAATATTTTTCATGGAAAATATATTTAATTATCCTTGTGCTTGGACATAAAAATACACTCATGCAATAAAATTTGTCATTTGTTTCAATAAAAAAAAGAAAAGAAGAGCAAGCAAAGATTCAAATAAACAGATTCAGAAAGGACATGATCTTGTACTCAGAAAACCTAAAGAATCCTCCAAAAGACTCCTAGATTTGATGAATGAATTCAGAAAAGTCTCAGATTATAAAATCAACATACGAAAATCAAAACCGTTTTTATACCAACAAGAACCAAGTTGAGAACCAATCAAGAACACAACCCCATTTACAATAGCTACAAAAGTCTCCATACACCCAGAAATATATTTAATTAAGGAGAATTACGGATCACTGATACAAGAAATTATAGATGGCACAAACAAATGGAAAAACATCCCAGGCTCACAGATCAGAAGAATATTGTAAAAATGAACAGACTTCCCAAAGCAATCTACAAATTCAGTGTAATTCCTATCAAAATATCAATGTCATTTCTCACAGAATTTGAAAAGACAATTTTAAAGTTCATATGGAACCAAAATAGAGGCCAATAGCAAAAACAACCCTAAGCAAAAAGAATACTGGAGGCATCACATTGCCTGACTTCAAATTGTACATACCACGAGGCTAGTTGCCAAAAGAGGATGGTACTAGCATAAAGGTAGATACACAGACCAATGGAACAGAATAGAGAGCCCAGAAAGAAAACCATATACATACAACCAACTGATCTTCCACGAAGCAAACAAAGACACACATCAAGGCTTGGTGCCCATAGCGCAGCGGCTATGGCACCAGCCACATGCACCAAGGCTGGTGGGTTCAAACCCAGCCTGGGCCAGGTAAACAACAATGACAACTGCAGCAACAACAACAAAAAAAGAGCCGGGCATTGTGGTGGGCACCTGTAGTCCCAGCTACTTGGGAGGCTGAGGCAAGAGAATCACTTAAGCCCAAGAGGCTTGAGGTTGCTGAGAGCTGAGATGCTACAGCACTCTACTGAGGGTGACAAAAGAGACTCTGCCTCAAACACACACACACACATCAAGGAAAGGGCACATTATTCAATAAATGACGCTGGTGCTGGGAGAATTTGAAAGCCACATGTAGAAGAAAGAAAGTGAATCCTTATCTCTCACGCACACAAAAATTAACTCAAGATGAATTAAATTCAAGACTTTAACATAAAAATTCTAGAAGAAAACCTAGAAAAATCTCTTGTGGACATTGGCCTATGCAAAGATTTTATGATTTGTACCTCCAAAGCAAATACACACCAAAAAAACCTCACACAAGTGAGACTAATTAAACTAAAATCTGCTGCACAGCAAAAGAAATAATTAAAAGAGTAAATAGATAAGCTAAATAATAGGTGAAGATAGTCACAAAATGTGTATCTGACGCAAATATTAATCCTCAATCTGTAAGGAAATCAAGCAATTTGCCATGGGGGGGAGAAAACAAAAGAAAAAACAAGACAAAACATGTAACCCAATTAAAAAGTGGGCAAATGACATGCATGGACATTTTTCAAAAAAAGACATACAAATAACCAAGAACCATACAATAAAAGCACAACATCATTGATCATGACAAAAATGCATATAAAATCACAGTGAAATAACATCTTACTCCAATTAAAATGGCCATTATGAAAAAGTAAAAAAAAAAAAAATGATGTTAGCACAAATAGAATGGAAAGGGGATGTTTATACACTTTCGGTGAGAGTGTAAATTAGTGCAACTCCTGTGAAGATCAGTTTGGAGATTTCCTGAACAATTAGAAGCAGATCCACCACTTGGCTTTTCAGTCCCACTCCTGGGTATCAATCTCTTTCCAAAAAGATGTCATTATATCTAAAAGATATTTCAGTAATGTCTTTATTGTAGCACAGTTCACAATTGCAACGGTATGGAATATATATAATGCTGTAGTACACAACCATAAGCAAAAATGAAATTATCCTTTTGCAGCGACTTACATGAAACTGGAGAGCATTACCTTAAACGAAGTATCTCAGAGAGAGAGAGAGAGAGAGAAATGCCACATATTCTTACTTGTAAGCAGGAGCTGCACAGTGACTAATGAATAATACACGGAGTGGTACGAAGACATTACTGTCTTATATGGGAGAGAGTGGCAGTGGGTAAGGGATGAAAAATCACGTATGGACGCTATTTGAGTGTACAGTAAAAGCCCAGAATTAACCACTATACAATATATACATATAAACAGAATTTAATTTGTACCCCCTATATCAATTAAAATATTTTAAAAGGCAGGAAAAAATTAAAATTAAAATAAAAACCGTCCCTCCAAAAGTTAGAAAGGCATTCAGTGTTAACTTCTCATCCCAGAAGGAACTTCTCTTTTGGGGTTCAAGCTATTTCAGGCCCTTGGGATTTCATAAATCTGGATGGCCATTTTTCTTCCTGGATTTGGTAAGTATTCAACTATAATTTCTTTAAGTAAACTATCTGCCTATTTCTTGCTCTGCTCCTTCTGAGACTCCTGTCATGTGTATATTGGTCTTTTTGATGTTTTCCAGTAAGTCCCTAAGTCTTTCTTTACTTTTCATCATTCTTTTTTTCCTTTTGTTCCTTTGATTCAATAATTTCCAAAGACCCATCTTCTGATTCACTGATACTTTGCTGATCAAGTTTGAAACTCTTTGAGCTCATTTAGTAAATTTTTCAATTAAGTCATTGTATTCTTTAGCTCTAGAATTTGTATCTTTTTTTTAATAGTTTCTGAATGTTTGTTTATATTGTCATTCCTTGTTCCTGGGGGGATTTCCTGTTTTTATTTAGTTGTCTATCTGAATTCTCTTGTAGCTCCTCAAGCATCTATAAAATAGCCACATTAAATTCTTTCTCAGGTAATTCATAGATGTCTTTATTTTAAGGCCATTTTAAAGTATTATTTTATTTATTTTTTCCTTTATTTCTTCTTATGCTATACTTTGTCTGGGGTTTGAGAATTAAAAAAAAAATAACTTCCCTCCTTCTCTTTACAGATTGTACAGTTTGTAGAGGGTGAAACTTCCAGCAGTTGTCCTGCCTGACAGATTTGGGAGATGCATCTCCTATGGGGCTTGTGCACATAATTTCCCAATTAGAGGTTACCTGTTTGTTTTTGGAACTTGTAATCTTTCTCCCTCTGATGTCTGTCTTCGTTGTTAGAGGCTCCTGGTGCTACAAGACCTCACTGAAAGTCGCCTTTTTGTTTTGTTGCCACAGCTGTCTAGAGTGTGCTATTTCCTCACATTCTACAATCTGTCCCGTGAAGCCAAAACCTACCCCTTGGGCGGCTCCCTGGAAAGCAGGAACGCAGTATATTCCACTCTTCTCTTTCTCTCATGAAGATTTTGGGAGTTGGGTGTATTCTACTGATTGTACCTAGCTGTGGCCCTGGGTTAATGCAGCTTTTTCTCACCTATTTAAATGCAGCTGTTCTGGACTTTGCACTTGTCTTAGGTACTGCAAATTCTGGGTAATTTTATGGAATTCTCATAAAGGCTTTTTAGGCCTTATATTGTTGTTAAGTCAGAATCTCTTTGGGGAATGAAGTCCGGGGCTTCCTATTCTGTCTGCCATTTGGCAAAAATGTATGGACCAGTCTATTTTTCTTGAGGACAGGGAGTGACACTCGTGGCTTATGGTTTTAGTTAGGAGGGAACAATGCACAGAGTCCCCCAGGCTCCCTGGACAGCAGACTTACCTGGAATCTGCGTGTGCAGCTGAGACCTCTGCACGTCTATAACAGCTTATTGCTTTACTCTCCGTATAATACCGCAAAGGCTCTATCCTGTAAGTGACGAAAGGCAGAGTGCCCTTCAGCAGGATGTGTGTACCACACTCTTGATACACCTCAACTTTCTAATCCTCAAAATAACAACAATCATACCTGAAGACGGCTCCTCTTAGGATGACACACCCAACAGGAATCGGGGGTCGTTGGGATGAGGGGGACAAAACTTGTGGCCTCCCTATGAACAAATGTGAAGAGGAAAAGTGTTACAAAATGTTATGTGATGGTTGTAAGCATCACTGTGTAATGCTTTCAACTATGTTGTATGTTTGAAAAATTGATAAAATATTGGAATATTCTAAAGAAGAGAGAAGAGAACACAAAGGAAACTTCCAGGATAATGGGAAATTTGTCTAGCTTGATCTAGGTGATCACTGACATGCCTAAAAGTGTATTAAACTACAAACTTAAAAAAATGGCAACAATAATAAAGACATGCCACTATGCATCCAATATATGCTTACACAATATTATACATTCTCAATTTTTTAAGTAAAACATTGCTAGAACATTGAATTAATGAAAATCAACTGTTTTATTCAAAGTCGTGTAGCAATTTCATGACCAAACGTTATGGAAATCATTATCTAAGCCTTCGACAAATCAGTGAATTAAAAAAAAAAACATTATGTGAGGAAAAAATGCAAAACAATTTCACAAATAATTTACTATAATCAACCATATCATTAAATGCAGGCATTGATGTGAAGTGGCTATGTTAAAAATGAAGATTGAATTCTGAAAAAAGAATAAATTACTGGTGTTCATCTTAACATGAAAGAAACTATTTAGAATTAATTTTCCAGCATACTGGTACCACTTGTTAGGTTTATCGTCAAGAGTAAAATAAAATCATTGTGTGTATCATAGCAGCAAAAAATATTTTTCACATATACAATTTTTTCTAACCACTGAGAAAATTACCATCTTTCCTGTAGAACATTGTTATGGTCTTCCAATAATTATCTCCATGGGGAGTACTTGAAGCATTTGAAAAAGTTTAACAGCTCTACAAAAGGACAGACTTTTCTCTCCGCACCTTGTTTTTTCCAGGAGCCCCAGAGCTGAAATTTCCAAAGTTTCTGGATAATATCACCCTTGTGAAACCAAAGCATGATTTTTGAGATCTCTGCCAGGCACTGCATTCCAGTGGAATGACTGACCCACCCAGACCAATGGCCCATATACCAAGGAACCGACTCAACTAGTATTGCAATCTCCATCCCAAAACTGACTTACAAAAAGACAATTTCTATACCCCTACGGTTCCACACCAAACCCAGCTAATTAGCAGACCTAATTGCCTGGCCTTTAGCCCAACAAACTGTCTTTAAAAACCTTTTCTCACGGCTTGGCGCCTGTGGCTCAACGGGCTAAGGCGCCAGCCACGTACACCTGAGATGGCAGGTTTGAATCCAGCCCCAGGACCCACCAAACAACAGTGATGGTTGCAACCAAAAAATGGCCGGGCGTTGTGGTGGGCACCTGTAGTCCCAGCTACTTGGGAGGCAGAGGCAAGAGACTTGCTTGAGCCCAGGAATTGGAGGTTGCTATGAGCTGTGATGCCATAGCACTCTATCCAGGGTGACAGCTTGAGGCTCTGTGTCAAAAAAAAAAAAAAAAAGAAGAAAGGCAAAATCCTCAAGGGATTGGTGGGGCTTTCTGCACTTTTAACTGAAATGGTTTTCCACGTGGGTTCCCAAAGCCAAACCATTCTTGGTCACCCTGGAAAGAATAAAAAAAATTAAGTAAAATTATTGTATCAAGCAGGATTGCAGGTGACTTTTTTCTTCTTTTACTACAAAAACAATTTTTTTTTTTAAAGATGGAGTCTTACTCTGTCACCCAGGCTGGAGTGCACTGGCCTAATCACAGCTCTCTGCAGCCTCCAACTCCTTAACTCCAGTGACCCTCACCTCCACCTCTGAAGTTGCAGGGACTACAGGTACAAGCCACCATGCCTGGCTAAAAATTCTTTTCTTGATGTTGTTATAGTGATGTTGTGCAATCCAAAAAAAACTGGGATAAACCAGAAGGGTTAACCTGGATTTTCATAATGCAAAGAAACAAGCACCAAAAACCCAAAAGTACAAATTTCAGGAAAGAACCTTGAATCAAGGATGTGAATCCTGGCATGTCTCGTGCTGGTCAATGCTGTAGACTGGCTGAAGAGTGAGCCAGCAATGTGAGATCTAGCCTATCATAGTTCTCTTGTTACACTGCGTCCTGGTTCTTTGGCTCCTTGCTTGGAAGAATCACAAGTAGGGCCAGTGCAATGGAGTGATCGCAGACAGGAAGCAACTCCACACAGAAAGATTTTATTGTAGAAAAGAAAGAAACTATACATAATGGAAAATACATTCCAGAGTGAGGAACAGGTCAGTCTCAAAAAAATGGAGAAAGACATTAAGAACTCCTAGGGGCTTTCCTTTTATTGGCCTGGTCCCAGGGAAGGCTTAGGGAGATGTTGGGTGTCACCAGATGATTAATATACATGATAGACAAGTGTTCTTCATTTTCTTGCAGTCTCTTCTCCTGAAGGGTTACTGGCTCCACTCCTAGGAACCACTCTCCTGGCCTTTATCTTCCTCCTGCAGACTTGGTCCCTCCCCACCCAATAGCAGGAAACTTTAGGCTCAGGGCTGATCAAACAACTGAGTGCATCAGTGTATCAAGACAGGCAAGGTTACACTGTATTAACAAACAGGTCCCATACCTTAGTGGGTGAAACCAAACAGATTTCTTTCTTTCCCATGCTATCTATTACAGGGTGAAATAGGGGCCTTCTGCTCACTGTAGTCAGTTGGAGATCCAGGATCACCAAACAGCCACCATCTTCAACATTGATTATTGCCAAGTCAGTGGGAAAAGAGAGCTCCAGAGTATCTTGCATCAGCAGTTCAATTCCCAGTTTTAGGAGAAATCTATTTCACTACTGCTAGCAACTCACTGGACAGTGTTAACCCTGCATGAAAAATGCATTGTTGAAATTTCTTTTATTTATTTATTTATTTTTTGAGACAGAGCCTCTAGCTGTCACCCTGGATAGAGTGCCATGGCATTACAGCTCAAAGCAACCTCCAATTCCTGGGCTCAAGCGAGTCTCTCAAGCAGCTGGGACCGCAGGCACCCACCACAACACCCGGCCATTTTCTGGTTGCAGCCGTCATCATTGTTTGGCAGGTCCGGGCTGGATTCGAACCCACCACCTCAGGTGTACGTGGCTGGTGCCCTAGCCCGTTGAGCCACATTGTTGAAATTTCAAAAGACTAAGATGAGTTCTCATCCAGAGTCATGTATGAGAGTATCAAATACTCAGCTGGAAAGTGGAGCCCTAGTCAACTGGTCTGGAAAGGAACAAAGGATCGAAAAGGAAGAAAAAATCTGTTTAGCTTTCACTTTTGACTTTTGGTTCCAACTTTTGACTCCTGCCCCCTAAATTTCCCACTCAAATCTGTTCATACTTTCTTCACTTCTGGAAAAAAAATTGAGACTCAAGGAAATACAGTGTTGCTGTGGTCTGAATATTCGTGCTCCTTCCAAATCCATATGTTGATAGCTAATCCCCATGAGGTGATATTAAGAGATGGGGCCTTTGGGAAGCCATTAGGTCATGAGGGAAGAGCCTTCATGAATGGGATTAGTGCCCTTATGAATGAGGCCCAAGGGAGCTTGTTTGCTCTGCTACCATGTGAGGACACAGCAAGAAGGCACCATTTATGAACCAGAAGAGCAAGCCCTCAACAGACAGTGAGTCTCCAGGTACCTCGATCTTGGACCTCGAAGCCTCCCCCAGCCTCTAGAATTGTAAGAAGTTAATTTCTATTGCTGGTAAATGCCCCAGTTTATGGTAATTTGCTGTAGTCGCCCAAATGGACTAAGAAATTGAAAATCTAGGTAGAAGTCCTCACTACTCAGAAGTGGGAGTGTGACTATAACAAATACCTAAAATGTGGAAGCAGCTTTAGAACTGGTAATGAGTAGTGTTCTGAAGTGCATGCCAGAAAAAGGCTCCATTTCCAGGGTCTGGGAGAACAGAATAATTTCAAAGGAGGGGCAGCAAGTGCTCACAGGTCCTCAGCAGCCTCTGCCTCAAGGTTCTGCTCCCACATTTCCGTTCTGAATTCTTAGGGTTCCCCAAGTATGGATCCAATGGTCGCTAGTGCAGCGAGGGCTTCAGTGGCCACCACTCTGCTGGGCACAGGCAGTAAACCTGGTGGCAGTGTCTCTTACAGAATGCACCAGCGGAGCAGTGGGGGCTTGGCTACTTCTATGCAGATTTGAAGTATGAAGCTATCTGGAGCCTTGGGCATAAGACCTAGGCAGAGGGCCACTGCTAGTGTAGGACCACTGCAGACAGCCCTCCCTAGGGAAGTGCCTACAGGGGCTGCAGGGGCAAGTACTCCTGCCATGGTATCCATGTGATCCTGAACATGAAAAGAGGTCTGTGTTTTCCACAATCAACTAGATCTGCCCCTTATGATCCCAGTAGGAGCCATGGCATGTGTATGTTGGTTCCTAAAATGCTCGTTTCATTTTCAGCCCCAGCCCACCTCTGCCTATATCTCCCACCATCTAAAGCAGGGGTCCTCAAATATGAGTGTGCACAAAACCTAGGGTGCTTGCTGAAAAATGCAGATTTCTGCATCAACCCCAGAGAACTGGAAATAGTCGCTCTGGCATAGAGAATTTACCCTTAAAGAAAGCTCTGGTATTTTTATCCTTTTTTTTTTTTTTTTCTTTTTTGAGACAGAGTCTTAATATGTTGCCCTCAGTAGTGTGCCATGGCATCACAGCTCACAGCAATCTCAAACTCTTAGGCTCAAGTGATTCTATTGCCTCATCCTTCCAAGTAGCTGAGGCGCTTGACACAACATCTAGCTATTTTTAGAGATGAGGTTTAGCTCTGGTTCAGGCTGGTCTCAAACTTATGAGCTCAAGCGATCTGCCTGCCTCCGCCTCCCAGAGTGCTAGGATTATAGGTGTGAGCCACGCCTCCCCTCCCCCCCCAGGCGTAGCTCTAGTATTTTTTTTTTTTTTTTAGCAGAGCCTCAAGCTGTCACCCTGGATAGAGTGCCATGGCATCACAGCTCACAGCAACCTCCAATTCCTGGGCTCAAGCGAGTCTCTTGCCTCCGCCTCACAAGTAGCTGGGACTACAGGGGCCCGCCACAACACCTGGCC